>VDFB02298956.1:0-22682 GCA_007258455.2 Sequoia sempervirens | reverse complement strand
CCTCCCTTCCTTATCCAAGCATCCAATCTACATCCATCTCCCTCCCTCATCCACCCATCATATCCTCCTCCATTTATCCCCTTTATCTTCCCATCCACTTGTCTTCCATCCCTCTTGCCTCATCACACATAACATATCTAGAGTGGGGGCATCTGCCAGCTTTGTGACATAGTCCTTGGAGACATCATTCATCCATCATGTCATCCCCTCCATTTTACAAATCCTTACCTTTCCATATCTCCATCCAGTAACCTTTTCCTCATCCAAATCCTTATCCTTCTATCCATCCATCGTGGAAATCCCCTTCATCTCCCCATCCTTATCTTCCTATCCATCCAAACAATCCCTTCCATCTCCTCATCCTTATCCCTTTATCCATCCATCATCACAATCTCTTCTGTCTTCCACATCCTTACCTTTCCATCTATCCATCCAGTAACCTTTTCCCCATCCAAATCTATATCCCTTTATCCATCCATCCTAGTGTCTTTTCATCTCCTTATCTTTATCTATCCATCCCTTCATATTTATCCTCATCCCATCTCATAATCCCTTGTCATTGGTATCTAGCTATAGGCTTCCCTCCATGCAATCCAATTCCATCTATCCCATCATCATCGCTCTCGCTTCTTTCATACATCTCTCCAATCTCCTCTCACTTTTCATCACTTATCTATCCATCATATCATCATCTCAATTCATCTTTTGATAATTAAGATAACTATCCCATCCTTGAGCTTCGTGCAATCACCATCATCCTATCTTGTCCATCAGGTCAGTCTTGACTCGTCATATTGTCTCCATCATTTTATCCACTTATCTTGTTCATCTCATCATCCTTTATCCATGGTCGGCCATCGTCCTTTTTTTCGAACTACATTGTCCCTGTGCTTTCACGTAGGCAAGGTTGATCATTTGATCCATCCCTGAGGCTTTGCTTTTGATTCTCTTTTTGTTCATTTGGTCATTGTCCTCCATCGTCTGTCTCCATCATCCTCTTTCCTCTTTATCCATGGTATTTTCTTGAACTACAAGGGATGTGTGCTTTTACGTAGGCAAGGCTAATCTCTAATTGGCCCCTGAGCCCCTAGGTCGTTAGGGTGTGTCAGTCTTGTGTCTTGTGTCGTGTCATCAAGTTTGTCCTTATCTAGTTGGTTCTTCACAAATGAGATCCACTTGTATCATGAGATTCAATCAGTTTTGGAACCTCATGTGTCATCATCGATCTTTTAGTTTAGTATCCATCTTGGGTCTCAACATGATGCATCCTTCCTAAAAGACCTCATCAACCCCATCCATCCTCTTGATCCTATAGAAAATGATGTTTTGAAATTGATTGTGATCTTTTGATACTTTTGGATTTTGTTTATCATTTGAGCTCCCTATCATCACTTGTCAAGGCCGCCATGATCTATCATATTATGGTGTGTTTTGACTGGTAAACATAGGGGCATATGTTGATCTTTTTTCTTTGTTTTTTTCTTCTTGGTTGTCCCACATAGTACCCACCACGATCCCTGAGGTCTTGTGTTATGCTGGGGCATCCTTTTGTGCTTGTGGTTATCCCAATACCTGGCCCGACCAAGGTCTTCATGGCTTTGGGGTGTTGGGATAGCCTTCTTGTTTGTTGTGTTTGTTTTACAAATTAGACACTAATTCACCTTGGTTTACACACCTTGGCGCCTAGTGTCTTATGCTATAGCAATAATCAGTGCTCTGAAAATGGCAAATTGCATTAGGATTACATTTCATGATCAATTCCGTTGCATTGCATCCATACACGACCCATGACCTATGATCTTGGTTGTGCAAACATTCATCCCTTCCACCTTCTCTTCTTCTCAAGATACCTATGGTTCTTGATAGGTGCAATTTCACACCCATCTTCCCTTAATTTTGTAATGATTACAGGGAAAGTACTTGCCAATAAACTAAGGCAAGTATAATACACCTACCATCAACCCTCATTACTATGTGAATCCTTATTTACACTCATGTTCATGTTGCATTCCATTTCATATTATGCCATCTCACATCTCTACCCAATCTTAATCCATTCAATCTAACAAAAATCATCTAATCACATCCTTGGTCTTGTTCCTAGCCTTGCTACAAGCCTTGATCCAATCATCATCATCGTCATCATAATCAAAATGTATCCTTCCCTATCCTTTGGTGTTGTTTTGGTATGTATCCTTCCCTCATCAACAACACTTTGATCATCATAATTGGGATGTATCATTCCCTCATCTACAACACTTTCATCATCATCATAAAGATGTATCCTTCCCTATCCTTTGGTATTTTTTTGGGATGTATCCTTCCCTCATCAACAACGCTCCATCCATCATCAACCCATTTTGGCTTGTAGCTTGACTGGGGCAACATCACCTTTTTCCTTAAATCCATTTGTGCTTCCCAATCTCCTATCGCTTATCATCCTTTCTTATCCATCACTTTACATTATCTTCCTCATATCCCCTTTCATCGTCTCATCCATTTCGAGAGCACACCCGTGTTCTCTTGAACCCACATGTCCTCTCAAGGGGGTATCCTCAATCCCTAATATTCATCTCCACTCCCATCATCCTTCTTCCTAGTCACTCCTTTAATGATTGGGGTATCTCTCCCAATCTAATCTTCTTCTTGGTGCTATCTTTTAATCTTCTTTGAAATGATGCTACTTCGTAGCACCATCTCAAAAAGGGGAAAAAGTAGAAATTCAAATTTGACCACTCCCATATGGTCAAACTCGTCTCTTTTATTCGTCTACTTCATCAATATTAATTAAATGATTTATTTAATTAATATTCCCCCTTTTCCTAAGGTTTCTAAAGTATTTAATTTAATAATTAAATACTTTACCTTTCATCCTTTCCTCTCTAAATTAAATGAATATATCAATTTATTTACTTTAATGATTTACCTTTTTGAATTTAAATCAATTTTAAATTCACTATTTTCTCTCTCCTTGCCACATCCTCCATAACATTCTTCTAATCTAGATTAGTCTAATTAATCCCTGATTAGGATGTGCACACCTTTAACTAGGATTAATGTCACATCCTCCATATTTGTCTACTTGTCTCTAATCCCTCATTAATCTTCTTAATCACCTGTTTGCATGACCTTAATCTAATCACATGACATCTTTGGCATGTCCTCCAAGTCAACCTTTTATAAGTTTTTTCTTTATTTAGCCTTGACCTCTTCCCCATATGAATTAAAAATTCACATTTATTCATCCAAGGTTCCCCTCTTCCTATGTGGGTCTCATGTGTCACATCACTCACATGGGACAAGGACCTCCTTTATGAGGACCTTGTTTTATCCTCTAGACAACTCCCAATTATGCGAATTTTAAATTCATTTATTCCCCCAACAACTTCTCTCATCCCCATGATGATAAGAGAGGACTTTTTAAAATTCCTCACTTGTCACCATCACCCTCATATGGGGACAAGAACTTTCTTTTTAAGGAGATCTTCCCCTAATTCCAAGGTACTTGCAAGTACCTCCACCTCACATGCCCCTTTTCCAACTCACTTGTCCTTGTGAAATCTCATCCTCCACATGGAAAGATGTGAGGGCTTGTGAGTCCTCAACTCACCACAACCCTTCTTCTTGCCCATGTTGGAAAAATATTGATCATTCATTTCTCTAGAGATTCTTTTCTTAAAATGGAAAAATTTCTCTCATTTTGGACAATCACATTTTCATTAATCACATTAAACCTCAAACATTCAAGCTCTCCAACTTTCAAGCTCTCACAACCTCCATTGTTGAATCTCCAAGCTTCCATTTGCATGCATTTTACTCACTTATCAAAATGCCCAACTTCACCATTACATTCTCCATAGAGTCTACATCATTTTGCATGTCATTTTAGATCATTTTCCATCAAGGAGCACACATTCATCAACAATCGAAGGGCCAACCAAGAAGATCACTTGAGTAAGGTATAAATCTGGTTTTTATCTTTATTTTGTTTAAGTTCAACATAGCCCTATCTTGAGGTGTTGAAGTGTTGTTTTCTTCCTTTTGCTTTATGTGTTGCATCTTTTAGGTTAGGTAAATAACACTGCATCACAAGCACAAATTCATTTACAATAATAGTTAGCTTACTTCAATTTATGTAGTTGTCTCATATATTTAAAGCATTCACTTGCGTTAAATTGATTTTATTCATTTAACTCCTCTAAATATTTGTAGGGTGTATTTTATTCCCTTTGTAAATTGGTGAATCCATAAGTTTAACACTAAACATTTAGGGTTAGATACCCTATTTTTTCTAAGTTCATGCTATGTGTTTTATGATTAATTTTTAGATATGATTGATCTATGTGCTCATAGTGCCTCATGTGGGTGTTGTCCCTTAGTTGATTATCACTATTTGGGCCCTCCTTATGTTTGCTTCATTGTTAAATCCTTAACCATGTCTTCTAATCAACCCTTATCCTTGACTTGTGTTCATTCATATATCAAGCATGTTAATGTGTTTTCATAGTTTGTTGCCTCTTACTCATTGATCATTAAGGACATTGTCTCCTTTTAAAAAATGAATAATTCTCAGTGCTTAAAATGAATGAACTTTTTCATCTTTCACAGAGCTTGTTAGCACATTCTCCTCCACTTTACAGCATCATACTTCATTTATTCATGATCTCCATGTTGATTTTACTTGTATCACTAATGATAGTAATTCTCTTTGGTACATTTTGTGTTTCTCATGATATACCTAATGAGGAGATACACGATGCTCATATGACATGTTTTACTTATTTTCCCCTTAGATGATTTTACTTTTCCTTAGAATAATGAAAATTTTCAAGCAACTCATGATGAATCCAATGATATTATTTATGCTTCATTGTTTGATGACAGTGTAGTTCATGTGTCTAATACAAATGTATTATTTGTGAACCGATACTACATACATCTAATGCATTAGCCCTAACTTCTATTGATAATCTATGGTTTATGACTCTTTTAATAAGGTTATTACACTTAATGATGGTGATTCCTTTTCTTGTTTCTTGATTATTTATCTACTAAAGACCTTCATGATGCATGAAATTGCATAATAAGTATGCTTTAACTCACTTGTCGAATAACGTTGTTAATTTAATACTAATGCTGCAATATTTTTCATGTCAAATGATGTATTTGATCGTAGTCTATAGTACATATAATTAGCTATCTAATGATTGATTATTTTATGACAAATACAAGTGCATATTTAGATGTTAAATCTTTCGTCTTCATATGTTATGTTCACATGCATCATGATGTTTTTCTAATGTATCCATTTAGATAAACTTTAATCAATGAGGCTATACCATGCTTTAATGTATCTCATTCTTTTTATAATTCATTCATTTTTCTTGCATGAGTTTTAGTTGAATACGTTGGTATGTGAAGTTAGTTTTGACTAAGCAGTTGGTGATGAGTACCATGATAGTTGCACAATATATTTTTTCAAGACTAACTTTTTTTAGCCATACAACATGTGTTTGATATGTAGTTGTACAAGTCACACTTTCTATTATGGAAAGCCTTCTTTAAAAAGGATTCAAACATTGAGATGTTTTATGGCTATGAAAGTCATGCTTTTGTTGTTATGATTTACAAATTGTTGTAACTTTGAAAATATTCTTGAGATAATATAATTGATAGATCTTTGCACATGGTTTTTCTCTTGGTACATTACCTTGTTTTCCCACATAAAATTGTGTGTTTCATGATTGTTATTTTGATTTGTATAATTTTTCACTGCAATTTTTTTCAACAAAATATTATAATTATTTCCCTAGACCGTGCTTGTATAAAGACAAATCTCTCACCCTCTAGTGGTCATTCATTAGGAAGTCTTCTCTTTGGGCCATACTAAACATGATTGTCATTCCATCACCTATATGAATCCTCCCATCCCATATGTGGTTGCACATCATGTCAATGCTATCACTACATCCTATGAGAAAGTTATGCAAGATGAAAAAGAATTTAGAGACTTTGTATCAATTTATTTAATAAGAGATAGTGTTATAATTTTTGTAGCAACTTTTTTTGAACACTTTGTGATGTAGATCCTCCAATCTAATCAATAATAGATAATTTTGTGATAATCACATTGCACTTAGGTACACTATAGGTAGGTGTATTACATTAAAACACAAAAAATAAACACTTATTGAAAAATGTGATACAATTTGACAAAATCGGTGGCAAAGGAATCAACATATAGTGCCTGAACATGTAGAAGCTAATAAGGATGAATCTTCAAAACCTAATCATGATCAACATTTTGAGTGTAAGGAATATAATACATCACATATATCCATATTCCAAATAAACATATTGAGGGAGCTTAATAATATTTTTTTGGTGCTTATTCCTAATAAGATTGGTGTATCTGATAATCTCAAGGGCTTTCACCCAATCAACCTTTGCAATATTGCCTATAAAATCTTCTCGAAGTTGTTGATAATGAAAACTTAGCCATTTTTAATTTTTTATTATAAAAATCGAAATGGTTTTGCTCTGGGAAGGTAAATATTTATGTTGTCATCTTGGTTCATGAGGTGTTTCACTCTATGGACATTAGCAAGAAATAAAGCATGACCCTTAAGATTGACATTTCAAAAACTTATGAAAAAGTCTCTTAGGATTTCTTGCTAAAAGTATTACAGAGATTTACATTTCAAGGAAGTACATTAAATCTTGAAGAGCTCATTCACGACTCTAATGAACTCAATAATTATAAATGACACTTCCAATGGTCATTTTAGTTCTATAAGTGGGCTTAGATAAGGAACCCCAAGTCTATCTTAGTATCTCTTTATCATTCCTAGTTGAGGTACTTAGGAGGAATATACCCAATAATATTTTTAATGGAAATCTAGAAGGGTTAAGACCTTCCTCTTCTATAATGCCTAACTCCCACCAACAATTTATAGATGATACCATTTTTCTTGGGAGAACCTCCATTATATAGGCTAGGAAATGGAAGAACATTTTGTTTGAATGCTACTATTTTTGGATAGAAATCAACTTGGACAAAAGTGGCCTCTTTCTTCAATACTAGTGTAGAAGGACCATTTCACATGGGTATTGGTGGTCAATGTATCTAAATTAATGAGGTATGGGTTGCGTATCGACTTGCTATGTGGGAATTTATTGGAGAGAAAAAGAAGGATGAATAAATGTGAAGGAATTTTAATAACGTCTGCCAGACCAAGCAGTCTAAGGGACCAAAGAACACAACATTAACACATTTTTAGGTTCCTTTTGATGTCACCTCTTCTATTGTGTATCTTGACCAAGAAATTTGTCGTTTTGTGGAGTCTTGTCTCCTCAAAAAGCCCATTCAAACTTCCCTCTTTCAAAATATTTTCAAACTGAATACAAATATCTTCATATACCACACAATCAAAGATGAAGTGTCGTTCAGTTTCAACCACCCCTTTGTTGTAGAAAATCCAAATTCTTTCATCCCATTCCTCCCTGGGGACTGTCCATCTACCTGTCTCACATCTTAGATGATGACAGTCGGTCTTCAATTGTGCAATTAAAATTTTAGCTTTACCCTTAATTGCAGCCTTCAAATAATTTTTTCATCATGTTCACACATGGGGTTGAACTCTTTGATATAGTGCGCTTTTTTATAACCCATTTGCTTTGTCCACATGACAGTCCTAAATTTTTCTAACACAAACTTTTTTATCTCTTCATTAGTGTTAAGACATTCATGCAGATTAATGTCCCACTTGCTCATCCATTTGCTGTTTTGTTTCATCCCAATCTTTTTCCTACGCTCTAATTCCTCCTCCACAACCATCTTGGACCCACGATACTTATCCATGCTATCAATTTTTTTAAATAACACGACTATAGGCATGCACGTAGGAGAGAGGGCTTGTGTGCAACCAATAAAGATAATTTATTGCTGCACCATTAGGGCAGTATGACATCCCCTCTTCCTACTGGACGAACCCATGCAGCTGAGTATTGGCGTGGACGAAGGAGGTGATTTAATTTTCTTTTCGTGATAAGTTGGGGCAATTTTTTAGAACCAATATGATGGAAAAGGAGGCAACACAGTGTGGAGAAAAGACAGAAGGAAAAACCATGGAACATGAGTAGCTAAGGAGAGAAACGGGAGGAAAGGGAAGGAAAAGAATGGCGTGAGGAGATGCAGTGGAATAGTGTGGGAGAAGAGAGGGTAATGGGGTCGCGTGAGGAAAAGAATAAAGGGGAAAATGTGAGAAATAGGTGGGGAAAAGAAGAAAAAAAAGGCGTTGAATTGGTGGCTGAGTGGAAGCATGGAGGCGTAAGATTTTGGGGAGGTGACGAAATCCCTCAAGGAAACATGGCTTCATGGAACACAAGGTTGTAGAATATCCAAGAAATGGATTCATTATAAGTCTTTAGAAACTTTCAAACAAATGCAATTGGCAAGTAAATTCCACAACCGTTGCCAGCATCTTCCCTCCCTACGCTAAAATGAGAGCTTTTGGAATAGACTGTGGACGTCCACCAAGGCATAAAGGTTAAAGGAATTTTACGCGCGCTGTTTTGGAGGAAAATAAAAGGGAAAGGTAGCATCTGAGAGTTGGTTTTGGCGTGACAGATAGGGGCATTTTGAGGAGTGATTCATTGTTCTAAAAGGGAGGCATTGCAATTGGAAACTCACCATTCACGTATGTTATTCATTCACTTGGGAGCCCTTCTATGACTCCAAAAGATCTTTCTGCCGCAAGCTTGTCATATGCGTTGATTGAGTATTTCCACTCCTGTTTCCTTCTTTGAATTGTTGAAACAAAAAGTCTATCTGAATAAAAGATATTCATTGCTCATTGAGTCCAAGAAGAGTGTTATTTGGGTAGGTTGGTTTCTATTGGCAAGGTAAGACAGGGTTGTGGTTGAATCCATTTAAAAGAATTAGCCAATAATATTAATCACCTTTTATGATACAAGTGGCTAATATGGGCCTTGTAAACTAAGAGCCCTTGTGATTTCTATGTTATGCACTCATATATTTAATGAACACTTTTTTACTAGTCTGGTTATTTCTTCACCCCTAAATTTCTATATGAACCTTAGAACCTAAGGAAGCAACTTTATAAACTAGACTAATATTTGAATAAATTTATGTTCAAACTTTAAGGTAAATAAAATGATAAAGTTCTTCAAGTTAAATATTTAGCTATAAGATAATCTTATATTATGAAATGAAAGTAAGAAATAATTAATGAGCCTTGGCTCATAGTTGTATAATATTGTAAACCATGGCGACTTCCTTTAATGGTATTATAACCACACTTTATAAACATTTATTTAATACTACAATGCAGTACCTTTGATAACCTGTTGATATCATGGTAAAGACTTTATATGACTACATGATGTCTTTAATGATCTCATAAATATGATAACCTTGATATAAGAATTACCATTGAAATGAAGGAAGGATACTATAGCTTAATTTATGACAGATGATCTTCTAACTTGAGCAATATTTTGAAGCACTTGTGTTCCATTATGGTAGAGTGCCAATGTAAACTTTATATATTGATGAAAGTATTGTTAGCTTGATATTGCAAAGTGAATTAGGTTGCTATAAGGTCCTATTAGGCTTGAAGAGTGTTAAACAGTAAGCATGAGGGATAGACATTCTTACATGCTAGAAAAGTATCATTGTGAATTTGACAATTAAGGTCATATTTAATATAAGCTCGTATTGGGATTGCATCATAAAATAACTAAAATAAAAGGGTTAAGAATAAAATTATTAATACTATTGAGTGTACATAGTCATATGATGATTTGAAGGATAAGGTTTTGACCCTTTTGTCTCTAGTATGACTTGAATGTTGATTGTTTAGAGAAAGTTTGAAATTATTGCTAGTAAAGTGATAAGGATAATTGTTCATTTTGAATAATTTTAGTAACATCTTGTTACTTTATAGAGTGAAACAAAGTACCAAAGTTTGAATACTGTATTCAAAAATTAATTCTAGACTCGCTATGCAATTCAACCAGTCTTAGAGGTGACAGTTTATTTCTTTTGTATTTGACACTCCAATAGGATGGAATGCTCCTAGGTTTCATCACCAACCTTAGAGATTAACAAGGATAAATCCTAACAAAAATATCTAGTCAATAGTAAAGTAACATGACACTAATTTCTTTGGGGGTTGTCATTTCATGTCTAAGTGAATGGGCTAGCAAATCCTACCTATTAGGGTTTTTTTAAAGGTAATGTATCATTTGTGCTCATTGTATCCATTAACCCAATTAGACTTTTGGGGCTTTGCAAAATTGTTGCCTTATGAATAATAAAGGTGGTGTGATCTAATTAGAGGTCTTTATGTCCTTAGATGGAAGTGTTATAGTTTAGGCTTGCTGAATTGGGAATGGTGTTGGAATTCCCTACTTGTCATTAACCGCTATTAGCTATTGGGAATCATTTAAAGGAACTTTGTTGGAGTAAGAAATAGTAATTAATGAAACCTTGGTTATGGGAATCCTTTGAGAGACCTTGTAAGGCAAGCTTTGTGCGACTTTGATCTCATTTGGAAGCAAGTATGAGGTAGTCCTTGGGAAAAGGATTCCCCTATGACCTCAATTTCATAAGGGGAGGGTTTAGTGGAGGATAACTCCAAGGTTTGGGGTTGTTCCTAACTTGTTTGACCTTCCCTAGATTCAATAGACTTCAATTTGAGGTTGAAATGGGTATTAGATGGTTATGAATGAGTTAAGGAAACTTGATAACTTGTATTTAATACATAATATGCTTCTAAATAATAAGCAAAATGAAGTGAATGAATACGACTACCTTATAGTCGATATTTGTGGAGTAAAGGCCATATTTTATTGGTTAAATGTGATTCTTATGTGTTTGTGGAATTTAACTATAGACCTATAGGAATCTATGCATAGGCTCCTAAATTAGTTGATTGTGATATATATACTATAGTACTTGTGAATTTCTTGTGTAACTCTCGGGCTAAAGATGATCGAAGTGTGAACCTCTGAGATATTTGAGCAGTGACATACATTCATTAGACCATGTCAACGATTGATGTCTGGGTTATTGTGAGGAATTAGTTGACATTCACCTAGTTCACAGAGGTGAAGTTTGTTAAGGGATACCTTGGTTATGATATAGTAACAATTACACAAGTAGTTACCCTATCGTGCAGGTAATTGTAATTGAAGTTAATTGTTATACATCGAGAGGGTTCATTAGCAATCACTTATAGCATAGGGATGATTGATGCTAGGTGTTGTGAAGAAGATAACTAAAAATATCACTAAGGTCATGAGGTGGTATATGTCAAAATCTACTTCTTTCTAGGTGGATGGGCTTGTCACCAGTGGCTTATAGGTGACTGAAGTTGGAATCCATCAGGCTATGGTAGGTTCACTAGTAGAAATATTTGGGTTGAGGATGGACCCTCAGTGTAGTATGAGATACACCCAATCCTCTTCCCATTTGTTCAATGGTGCAAAATACCAAGGAAAAGGATGGATCTAAGATGTAGTGCATAATGCACTGACATTCCTTTTATATCTAGGGTGCACTATGTATAGGTGGTAGTCAACCATTATAGATGTTTCAATCATTCATTGTGTATATGTTAGTCATTCATTGTGTAAATTGTTTTGAGTTTTGCATACCTTGTTATTGATGCCCTTTTTAGTGATGACATCAAGTAGCATGGACTGCTTGATTATCGTCACATATGGCAGTGGATTTGGAAAAGTATGGGACCCACGGTGTAGTATGAGATGCATCAACATTGATTTTCTATGTGAGATTTTCTTACAGGCTTACGTGATTGTGAATCAAGCAATGGGTTGATGCATGTTGTAGGTTGCATCCATTTCCACTTTACCAATTGTTCTTTATGTGAACATGTGATGTATTATGTGGTTTGTCACATTGGATATATGTGATGTATGCTTGAGCTAGTCATTGTTGTACTTGTCATGTGTATATGAGCTAGTTACTATTGTACTTGTGATATATATATATATTTATATATATAAGCTAGTCACCATTATGCTTGTGATATGCATATGATCCAATCACCAATGTACTTGTCATATGCATATGACCCTATCATTGCTATACTTGTGATGTGTATATGAGCCAGTCATGATTGTACTTGTGATGTGTTGTTGGTATGTGGCGAATGATCATGCTATACTACTCGAGGTCATTGTGTGTGTGATCTTGGAATTGTGAAATGATATATGAACCCTGTGTAATTGTGTGTATTTGTACACTAATGATTGGTAATGTTTGTATGGAACCAATACTTGATAGCAAATTATTATCATTTAATTATAATTCGATTAAGTTGATAGCTTATGTTTAATCACAACAGCACAACAAGTAATTAGCATCGACTTTTGCGCTGTATTTTAGTGTATTTTGAGTCATGAATTGAACAATTTGGCTGACACTAAAATCGACGCAAACATGCATGGTTAGCTTAACATCGGATTTTGCGTCGACTTTTTTGCCGGATTTAGCGCTGGATTTACTGCCAGAAAACCATAGCACCTCCGTTAGCGCCTAAAATAGTGCTGGAAAGTAATGTCAGAAATTGCACCAAAATTGGTGCCCAATTTGGCTTCCAGTTTTGCTTCCATGTCTACTCCCATTTTTGCTTCTAGTTTTGCTTCCAGTTTTGTGTCCAGTTTTGCTTCTAGTTTTGCCTCTAGGTTTGCTTCCAATTTTGCTTCCAGGTTTGCTTCAGGTTTTGCTTCCAATTTTGCTTCCGATTTTGCTTCCATTTTTCCTTCTAGTTTTGCTTCCAGTTTTGCTTCCAGTTTTGCTTCTAGTTTTGCTTCCAAGTTTGCTTTCAGTTTCGCTTTTGATTTTGCTTCTAGTTTTTCTTTTGGTTTTTCTTCCAAATTTGCTTCCAGTCTTGCTTCTAGTTTTGCTTCCGATTTTTCTTCCAGGTTTGCTTTCGGTTTTGCTTTTGGTTTTGCTTCTGGTTTTTCTTCCGGTTTTGCTTCCAGTTTTGCTTCCTGGTTTGCTTCTGGTTTTGCTTCTAGTTTTATACTAGTTTTCTTCCAGTTTGTTTCTAGTTTTTCTTCCAATTTTGCTTCCAAGATTGCTTTCTATTTGTTTCTAGTTTATTTCCATTGTTGCTTCCTTTTTTGCTTCTAAAAATTCTTCTTGTTTTGCTTCCATTTATTAATTTAATATGTTTTATTTCAATTTAATTAGTTAAATATATTGTGTCTCTTAAATAACTCATATGATTATAAAGTAAGTAATTTAATTATTTAACTCATATGATTAAATACAAATATAACTATTGTAACATGATCATCATCTATAATTAAAACAAGTGAGTCAAATATCTATAATTTAATTGAATTTGACATCCATCCTAAGCAATAAATTAAAATCATCGACTGGTTTTAATATATATAAATTGAAAAATCAATACTGATAAGATCATCATCATATATAACTAAAACAAGTGAAAGTCAAATATTCCAGTACATCAAAAACATGTCAAAATGATACATGTCCAAATGTATTATTAAGTGAAAAATGATACATGTACAAATGATATAAATAAAATTGATAAATTATGTAACTCAAATTGATACAAGTCAAGATGATACATGTCCAAATGATATAGTGAAAATGTGATATAGATGATAGTAACTATGAAAAGAGTCATCATAATGATATATCAACAATGATCCATGATGTAGTCTATATGATCATGAATGTCACTGGTTACTATCACCAACTGTCTCATCATCATCATCACCATCGTGATCATCATCATCATCATCATCGTTGTCGTCGTCGTCATCGTCATCATCATTGTCATCAGCCTCGGTGTCTTCCGTATCTGCGTCATCATCATCCTCTTCCATGTGATCTATACTTACAGAACCAATATTTTGTGGATCTATATCATGTTGAGGACATCTTGATCTTCTGGAAGACTCGTGTTCTACAAAAAAAAACATTTAAAATGAAAATTTATTATTTATTTCATGCAATAATTTTTTTTATATATATATCTAATATTACAACATATGAGATGAAACCATAATCATATTACATCATATCAAAGTGCAAATACCATAATAAAATTTCAAAAAAGTTACAGCTAATACTGGTGAGTCAGGAGAAACTTCAGCTTTAAAAAACAAAGCCAATTAGGCTGGCAGACTTGTGGATCAGGCCAACATTTTGTGGAAGAGGAAGAAAGATGACTAGAACTCTGGAGGCCCACCATAATGGATTTCATTATTCAACCATGAGAGCAGAAGAGAGAGTTGATATCTTGTATCAAAAAATTAAGCATGCATTCTTCTAGCCAGTGGAGAAGGAGATGATTACTTTGCTTCATTTTCATTTGCATAACCATATCATGGTGTGGAAACCAAGAAGACCAAGGATGTCCAGTTTTATGTAGAGGTAATGGATGTGATCCAAAATTTAGGAGGTGCAAGAAGGTTAATGTATGATCCTGATGAAATTGAGGAAGAACAGCAAGAGAGGGACAGGAAAAATGAAATCAATATAGAGTTTCAAGGATTTGTCAAGCGAGTAAGAGAGCTATGGGAGCAGCCTCATCTAAAATATTTTGAACTAGAGTTTGATATACCATTTAGAGAGCTTGGTTTTCATGGAGTTCCTTTCAAAGCCTCTTCTTTTATTGTTCCTACGGTAAACTGTTTGGTAGATTTGGTGGAATTACCTTTCTTAGTAATCACCATTAGTGAGATTGAGATTAAGCCAACCCTTGAGAGAGTAGGACTTGGGCAAAAAGGCATTTGATATGGCTATTGTTTTCAATGACTTCAAGTAGGATGATTCAACATTGACAACATTCCTCAATCTTTTCTTGATGGCATCAAGGAATGGTTGAACTCCATGGATATAAAGTATTATGAAAGCAGAATGAACTTGAACTGGCGGCCAATTTTGAAGACTATTACTGATGATCCAGATAAATTTATTAAAGATGGTGGTTGGAAATTCTTGAATATGGAAGCTAGTGATTCTAATTCTAATAATTCAGAAGAGTCATATCAAGGATATGAACTCTTTGATGTAGGAGAGGAATCAGAATTAGATTTCATGTAGCCACCATCAAGAGTGTTACAAGCCAACAAGATGGAGGGAATTCTTATATAAGGATAATTTTCAATGTTGTAGGTACTGACTTTAATGCCAACTACAATGGTAACATTGAAATTCCCTAGCAGTATTTATGTTAAGGAAATTTCCTTTAGATGCAAGGATTCAAAGCACATCAACCATGTGGTACAAATGATTAAACCCTAGAGATGATCTATAGCAATGAAAGAGTCTGAAAAGGAAGAGAGAGCTACACTAGTGACTCAGGAGAAACTTCATCTTTCAAAAACAAAGCCAATTAGGCTGGCAGACGTGTGGATCAGGCCAACATTTGGTGGAAGAGGACGAAAGATGTGTGGAACTCTGGAGGCCCACCATAATGGATTTCGGTATTGAACCATGAGAGCAGAAGAGAGAGCCGATGTCATGTGTCAAAACATTAAGCATGCATTCTTCCAGCCAGCGGAGAAGGAGAGGATTAATTTGCTTCATTTTCATTTGCATAACCATATCATGGTGTGGGAACCAAGAAGACCAAGGATGCCTAGTTTTATGTGGAGGTAATGGATGTGGTCCAAACTTTAGGAGGGGAGATCTTGATGTCAGCCAAGAGGCATAAAGTCAGATGAATTAAGTTCACCTACATGTCTTCCAAAGTTTACTTCCAATTTTTATGACTGTTTTTCTTGACTGTCAGAGTTTACTTACAAATTCAAAATTTATTTCTGGTCATTTTGATGAGGATCTATTCATCCAATGTGTAAGAACCTTTTGTTTGTATCACAAGCATCTGTGCATTGCAAGAATTTTGATTATCTATGGTCTACAACTATGTTACATCTCACTTATTGGATCTTCTATTTCAATGTTTTCTATGGCCTTCTCTGTTTGAGGTAGCACTTGACAATCCTACCTCCTTTCCTTAGCTAAGAAGTGGATTTGAATTTGGAAATACTACTCTTTAAAACTAGCTATGGTTGAAGGAGAGATATTCTAGCTTTGTTGTTGACACCCTCAATCTTCAACAAGGAATTAGATACATGGATTGAAATGCAATCTTTCAAACTTAGATTTGAATGTGCATAATTTGATTGATTATGGTTTTCACAGGCAGTTGTATTTACATGACTATTTTGGATTGTCAATATGTGTAATAGTGACTGCATCCTTATCAAGTTTGGCTACCCTTATTCAGAATGCCTTTGCCTTTGGACTCAATACAAAGTTGTGCATTGTTATTCCATATTTGTAACATGTAGGACATTTAAGGGGTACAACATGTAGAAATTCAGTACTGTCATCCAAGGAAAACTTACAGATGGTGTATCAAGAACAACAAAAAATGTTTTTATTAGGGTTAATGCTTTCTTCCCCCACGTTGCTGATATTTTCCCCAAAACATTTTTTTTTTAATTATTTCAACACATCTCAAAATTCAATGTATTGACTAACATTTGTTACACATTTTAGCTGTTTATGCAAATGATGCATATATGTTAACTCAATTAGTGTTGTTACTTTGGTAGTTTGACTTCTATGACAACCAGCCATTAGGCCATTATGTGCAGGAGCATGTTTGTGTTTTTAGCTAGCTTTTTTGGATAGCTCTACTAGGTGTTGAGGATATTCCATTTATCTTTTGAATGTTAAGAAGCTAGAGTTTCAAGGATTTTTCAAGTGAGTAAGAGAGCTATGGGAGAAATCTCATCTAAAATAATTTGAACTAGAGTTTGATATACCATTTAGAGAGCTTGGTTTTCATGGATTTCCTTTCAAAGCCTCTGCTTTTATTGTTCTTATGGTAAACTATTTCGAAGAGATGGTGGAATTACCTTTCTTAGTAATTGCTATTAGTGAGATTGAGAATTGTTAACCTTGAGAGAGTAGGACTTGGGAAAAAGGAATTTGATATGGCTATTGTTTTCAAAGACTTCAAGCGGGATGTACTTCACATGTATGCCATTCCTCAATCTTCACTTGATGGCATCAAGGAATGGTTGAACTCCATGGATATAAAGTATTATGAAAGCAGAATGAACTTGAACTGGCAGCCAAGTTTGAAGACTATTACTGATGATTCAGATAAATTTATTGAAGATGGTGGTTGGAAATTTTTGAATATGGAAGCTAGTGATTCTGATTTTGATAATTCAGAAGAGTCAGATCAAGGATACAAACCCTCTGATGTAGAAGAGGAATCAAAATCAGATGAGGAAGGTTCATAAGATGAATCTCTTGTGGAGTCAGATGAGGAAGAAGAAGAAGAAGAAGATTTTGAAGAGGAAGAAGGTAAAACATGGGATGAATTAGAAGCTAAAGCCAAAAATGCAGATAAGGAAAAAGGAGACGAGTTTGATAGTGAAGAGGAAAGGCGACAACGAAAGGTAAAAGCTACAAGGAAGTCTTGGGCACCTGATATTAGAGATTCAAGAGGAATGCCTGCCAAGAGGCATAAAGTCAAATGAATTGAGTTCATCTACATCCTTCTACTATTTATTCATGCACATAAACAACCATCTTGTAATCATAAGATTTGAGCTCTATTTACTCATCCTACGCATCAATAAACAACTCAACACAAGAGATACAAATTGACATATTAACACAACAATATCCAACTAAGTTATTGAAACTCAACTATTGATACCTCGTTCTCCATCCAGACTACAAAATCGTTCCACTTTTTGTTTTCTAACATATTCTTTTCAAATTGCTTTGGATGGTAGCCATATTTCTCCTCCTGTCAAAACATGGCACATGGACTAGTTAAACTAATTAATATGCAATCATTTACTTTTTCTAAGGAAACAAAAAAAAAAAATCATTTAACATATTAAATATACGTACAAATGTATAGATCAAGGCTTGTAAACCTTTCTGGCCAGTGCGATGTGTGGCATGAAGTTTATCAAGCCTCGCCTTGGAGGCCTTGTCCTGAAACATATACTAATTAAATTTAACTATGCACAAATAAAATTTAAATATTGTTAGGCCCGTTAAATTAGTCAGGAAGTTAGGGGCCACAAGGATTCATGTGAAGGGTGATTCCTTGATAATCATCCAAGCAATAATAAAAGGAGGAATTATTTGCAGGGTGTGATTAGGAAAATTATTGAAGAATTAGCTCTTTTTGAGGATTATAAGATTAGTCATGTTAGGATAACAAGGAATATGGAAGTAGATACCCTCTTGAAATGGGCTTTAATGTTTGCAGAGGTGGATGAATTTATAATTGAGGATTTTAGAGGAGTTTCTTTAGAGTAATTTTTGTCCATTGCATTTAATGCAAGATGGTGTTAGTGCGTAAGTAGAGGAATGTTTTTCAAAATTCTTGAAGGACATGAAGCATTGATGAAGGTTTTGCTCCCAGCATAGGACGTACGTTCGACATTAATGGTGATGTGGCCAACAATTTTCTATGTAATGAATTTTTTCCTTGCATTTCCTTTAGTGCTTCTTGGTTTGCAGGAGTAAGGAGAGTGTTAGGATGGCAGTGTGAAGTAGTCTAGTGGCTAATGTACTAGAGAAGAAATGGAGGCCAACTTCACTATGAAAGTGAGGAGGAAATTAGATCATTTTGTTGGCAAAGTGATAGTGAAGAGACTATGTGGCTTGTTCTTGTACAAGGATGTGAAGGTGGCGCAATTTGTGCAAATCATTCCGGGTAATGGCTTTGAAGATTTGAAGGATGAATATCGGAATAATATGGATATATACTCTCTAATAATATCATGGAGACTAGACTTAGGAGAGTCCGTGGAGGTTGTAAGGAAAGTGATGAAAGCGTTGGTGCATAGGGATTTCTTAGTGAACATGGAGAGTATCCTAGAATGGGCTATACTAGGACAATGCTATAATGTGAGCGAAGGCATGGAAGGTGTGGACCTGGAAATAGCAGAGATAAATCACCCTTTCATTAGGTGGCTAGAAGGAAGAACCAAAGTTGTGTGGAGAGGGTGCGGATCAATGGGGGTGGCAAGATTTGAAACTATGCGTTGAATTAATGGATACTGAGGAGATAATAGTGGGAATCAAAGCCATCACCAGAGAGGAGCTATGTGAGAAGAAGGGTTTGCGTCTGAGAAAGAAGGTGAAGTCGCTCACAGAATTGTGCCCATTGCATCTGGGTAGCGCTTCTGGAACTTCCACATAAACTCAATGCTCATTTTTTGCATAGTTTACTCTGTTTAAGTTAGATGTTGATGTATAAGCTTAAGGGGTTAAGCCCTGTTTTTGGTTTTGATACTGAAAATAGTTGGGGTTTGGGTGGTAGTTGGTTGGATAGTTTTTAGGCAGTTGTGGTAGGGCTTTTTGATCTGTAGGTTTTTATTCTGTTTTAACAAACATGATGTGATGGTGTTGAAAGAACCTTTTATTTGTAGTTTTGTATATTTTGATTTATCTTAAATAAAATAAAAATATTATCACCAATCATAAATAAATAAATTTAAATATCATTTAATAAATTTGATATAATCTTATGAGCAAATTCAAATACCCATGTACTCTCCTCATCGGACTTCCTTCGTGCATCCTGGCTTCGTGCTATAATATTTTGAGCCAAAGCTGAAATGGGTAGGGTAAAATTTTTTGTTGGTTTCTCAAAGGTTTTACAATTTATAATGCAATACAAAGAGCAATAAACAATCACGAATTCAACCAAGAAAAAAAAATTATAACCTTACCTATGGTGTCGCAAACTAAATCGAATTTGTCATCAGCTGCTAGTAGTGCCCTGCTCTCTTCCTACGCATGGCTTTTTTCCATTTTTTGTCATCTGATTTCTTCCTTCACATGAGAAATTTTTTAATTTTTGATTTTGATTCAGTAGTCGACGTTAGTTAACGCCAACTTTAGTACTAAATTTTGGCTGTTAATGTAATCAATTTGGGGCGCCTAAGGCGGTGCCAAGTGTCCCTAATTGAGCACCTATCATTGTTGCATAATGACTATTTTCATTGTTGTGACCACAGTTGTCTTGTGGCTCCTTCATCAACTCAGTGTGGTAGAGTGGTTTTTACCGTGGTCCTGCAAGGTGCTTCATCCTTCTCGGAGGTAGTGTGGTGAAAGCTTTTGTGGCGGCACACGAGTCTTCCTTCTATTCTTGGCGGGGTTGCGGTGAATCCCGCAAGTCTTCTACCATTGGTGTAAGGTAGTGTAGTGACCACCGCTGTCTCGCGGCTCCTTCATTAGCTCGGTGTAGTAGAGCGGTTTTTACCACCGTCTCGCAAGTTTCTTCTTCCTTCTCGGCGGTAGTGTGGTGAAAGCTTCTATGGAAACATTTTTATTCACAAAGGAGGCCATGGAGAGAGGACATGGATGACATAGAAATACTAAATCATTGAGAGGAAAGTGGGTGGAAATAGATGAGACAACATTGATTAAGCACTAAATTTATTTTGATATTTTGTTGTGTGATAAAAAATTACTAATGACCTTTTCATAAATGTGTTTGATAGCATATCATGTCATTAGCAATTAGGGGGGATTCATGTCTTACAGTTGACTTAAGGAATGCCATAAGTCAATTGTCATCATTTACAAGGTATGTGGTTATATGAAACATTCATGTGTGAGAGACATAGAGATATTATATTGCATTTTAATTTATGACTAAAGGTTCATACTAATTTACTATTCTTATGTTAGGTGGGTGACCTCCAAGGAGATCCATGAATTTGAAGTGCCTAATTTTTGAAATGCTTTAGTAATATTATGTTGTACTTGGACAATTGAAAACCTGTTTTATTCTCCTAGCAAGTTTTCTGATTTTCCATTATAATTCTAGACCAAACAACATTTGCATGGATGGCCTTTTACACCAATCTTAATTTGTATGAAGTTCATGAACCTATTGTCAAGTAGTAAATTCCTTTCGTAGATAGGAAATATAAAGGCTTCATTTAAGAAAAGATAAGTAGTCTCTTTCTGAGGGTAATCCACATGCAAAAAGTAAAAAGCGCATAAAAAAAAATTGTATAGTAGAAAATCATAGTCAATCAGTTTTTGATAAGGAAAAATAGGTTTTGAAGGGGCCCCGAAACCCTTTACAATGATGCCAAGCTGTAAGAGAAATTAAACCACTAAGCCCAACAACCCAAAAAACCAAAAAGCTGACATACGATGGAAAATTAGCAACTCATTAGCAAACCCAAAAGCAAAAAACATCAGCAAACCTACTGAACCAAAAAAGGAAGCACCAACTACAACAAATTATCTAAAACATTAGCTGAGGCCATGTTCTCCTTGATGACCTCCTCATGCATACCGATAACATCCTTCAGCTCCTCAATAGCAAGAACAACCCTCTTTTTCATCTTTCTCCTCATCTTAAGGCACAAACTTTCCTGCATATCCTTCTCTAGCATAGGAGTAGAAGCTTCTGCTTTCTCCACTAGGTAAGAGCCACTAATCTCTTCAACCCTTTCCTCCATATTACCCAAGTCAAGCGGTTTTCTAGTCCAATTCAGCGCTTTCTCATTCATAATAGAAATACCCATAACAGTGGTCTTCAAAGAGTTATTGTTGATATTGACCACCATTTTCAAGTCCTCGGACATCTTTCCCATTTTATCCTACAGACTTGCCACTTTGTCCTCTAACATTTTATTAACAATAACTTCCAAAGAGGAAATTATTTCCTCATGAGAAACCCCCAAACAATCATCATCGGCCAGTAGCTTATCAAGCTTAATATGCATTGATTTCACTTTGCTTTTTATTTCCCACTCCTTTTGGTTACCTCTTAGCATAGCAACACAAACATCCTACCAATTTTTCATCTAAAGATTGAGCTCCTTAACCTCAGAAAATAACCACCTAACCAGGGAAAGCAAGTTTCTCATCCCATCTTTGGTCATTCTACAAAACATATTCATGTCAATTTCATCCTAGTTAATCGGAGGCTGAACCTTCTGCTCCAAGTCAACAAGGGCATCAGAACAATCCCTATTATGTTCATCCTCTTATTTGGTTGGGGAATCCTCGACCTCCACAACATCCACCTTTATCCTCTCCTTATCTGGCAGATTCTCCAAATCATCTAATGCCTCTAGACATTCCTTCTTCACTTCCTTCTCCACACAAAAAAATCCTGAGAACAGTTAACCGCATCAATCCCTTGCATATCCATGGGGCCAGTCTCATTAGGCTTCACCTCCATCTTAGAGTTACCCATATCAATAGGGCCATTCAACTGACCACCCAAATTAACTGACACCTTAAGCCCTTGCACTGGGGAGCTCTCTAGCAGACCATCCTTACCAGGAATAGGGTTCCCCAACAAGGCATTCTGAACACAATCAAAATTTAAAGGATCCACATCACCCATAGGATGACAACCCTTCAAACCCTCATCACCCATATAATGACAACCCTTCAAACCCTCTTTTCCAAAATACAATATGGGATTCACATTCGAACTAGGAGAAACCACCTCAGTGCCTATCTCAATTTTCCTTTTGGTCGAAGCTTTAACTTTCTTCATGCATTTGGTTTTCCCCTTCGAAGATTTTCTAACAGAATTAGCCATAGTCTCCCACAACTCCACATC
>VDFB02298955.1:0-10036 GCA_007258455.2 Sequoia sempervirens | reverse complement strand
AAAACATCAGCAAACCTACTGAACCAAAAAAGGAAGCACCAACTACAACAAATTATCTAAAACATTAGCTGAGGCCATGTTCTCCTTGATGACCTCCTCATGCATACCGATAACATCCTTCAGCTCCTCAATAGCAAGAACAACCCTCTTTTTCATCTTTCTCCTCATCTTAAGGCACAAACTTTCCTGCATATCCTTCTCTAGCATAGGAGTAGAAGCTTCTGCTTTCTCCACTAGGTAAGAGCCACTAATCTCTTCAACCCTTTCCTCCATATTACCCAAGTCAAGCGGTTTTCTAGTCCAATTCAGCGCTTTCTCATTCATAATAGAAATACCCATAACAGTGGTCTTCAAAGAGTTATTGTTGATATTGACCACCATTTTCAAGTCCTCGGACATCTTTCCCATTTTATCCTACAGACTTGCCACTTTGTCCTCTAACATTTTATTAACAATAACTTCCAAAGAGGAAATTATTTCCTCATGAGAAACCCCCAAACAATCATCATCGGCCAGTAGCTTATCAAGCTTAATATGCATTGATTTCACTTTGCTTTTTATTTCCCACTCCTTTTGGTTACCTCTTAGCATAGCAACACAAACATCCTACCAATTTTTCATCTAAAGATTGAGCTCCTTAACCTCAGAAAATAACCACCTAACCAGGGAAAGCAAGTTTCTCATCCCATCTTTGGTCATTCTACAAAACATATTCATGTCAATTTCATCCTAGTTAATCGGAGGCTGAACCTTCTGCTCCAAGTCAACAAGGGCATCAGAACAATCCCTATTATGTTCATCCTCTTATTTGGTTGGGGAATCCTCGACCTCCACAACATCCACCTTTATCCTCTCCTTATCTGGCAGATTCTCCAAATCATCTAATGCCTCTAGACATTCCTTCTTCACTTCCTTCTCCACACAAAAAAATCCTGAGAACAGTTAACCGCATCAATCCCTTGCATATCCATGGGGCCAGTCTCATTAGGCTTCACCTCCATCTTAGAGTTACCCATATCAATAGGGCCATTCAACTGACCACCCAAATTAACTGACACCTTAAGCCCTTGCACTGGGGAGCTCTCTAG
This sequence comes from Sequoia sempervirens, assembly GCA_007258455.2. NCBI lineage: Eukaryota > Viridiplantae > Streptophyta > Pinopsida > Cupressales > Cupressaceae > Sequoia > Sequoia sempervirens. The sequence continues at coordinate 8,948 of VDFB02298955.1, read as the reverse complement.
CAGACCATCCTTACCAGGAATAGGGTTCCCCAACAAGGCATTCTGAACACAATCAAAATTTAAAGGATCCACATCACCCATAGGATGACAACCCTTCAAACCCTCATCACCCATATAATGACAACCCTTCAAACCCTCTTTTCCAAAATACAATATGGGATTCACATTCGAACTAGGAGAAACCACCTCAGTGCCTATCTCAATTTTCCTTTTGGTCGAAGCTTTAACTTTCTTCATGCATTTGGTTTTCCCCTTCGAAGATTTTCTAACAGAATTAGCCATAGTCTCCCACAACTCCACATCAATCTCATAGTCCTTACCCATTCTTCTGATTCCTCATCCCTTTCCTTAGAGCCTCCTTCATCAGTAGACATATCCTCATATTCTAACTCTTCCTCCTTTGAACTACTGACCCATTCACCAGCAGAGTCCCTTGTTTCATACCCATCATTTTTAACTCCCTTCTTACCAAGAGTTTTAGGGGAGATTGAGATCAACTTTGGCTTGATATGAGCAAAAATCAAACACATAAGCTCTTGATGAAGAAATGCCTTATTAGGGTTCTTTCTGTGGTCTTCAATACTCTTCTCCATAGAATAAAATAGGTAAAAAGGAAACAAGATTGAAACATTATGCCTAAAATGATTTAAGAGCATAAAATGGTGATTGTAAACCACATAGAATTTACCTTCAAGGGTGAAGTAGTGCATAATGGCCAACATGAGGTCCCTCCAAAGTGGATTTAGGGACTTCCTAGTAGACACCTAAAATGACCTAGGCCTACAAGCTTCATTTTTAACACTTTCGCCCTAGCATAATTAAGTCATTTAATTATGTCCTTGGTCCATTATCTTCGACTATTGATTAAATAATTAATAATTATTTAATTAATTTATGTCATTTGTTCCTCTCGACATTAAATAAATAAATGTTATTTATTTATCTAATAATGGCCATTAATTATCTGTCCTCTCCTTTAATTAAATAAATTTCTTAATTTTATTTAATTCCCTTTGTCATTTATTTCTTCTGATTATTAAATAAATAAATTTTATTTATTTAAATTACATCACTAATTAAGTCCCTTTCTTTCTAAAGTTAAATAAATTCTTATTTATTTAATTTTTATTCCCTTTCCACTATAATTAAATAATTATTTTAATTATTTAATTATTCATTAGCCTCTTCTCCCATAAATTAAATAATTTTTATTTATTTAATTTGGTCCACTCTCTTGAATTTTGAATTAAATCATCATTTAATTCAAAATAATTCCTTTTTGTTTCACATTTCTCCTCAGATAATTAAATAATATCTCTTTATTATTTAATTATCCAATCGCCTACTCCTGGAGTAAATAAATTTTATTATTTAATTTCTCCAGCAGCCTCTTTATCTGTGCCAGTCTTATCTTCCAAATCAAATCTTATCTTCTGACATCTCATTTAATTTCGGCCCTTGATTGAATTATCTCATAATTCAATCTTGGCCATTCATTTCTTGGCATTGCCCTAATTTTGACCTAACCCTAATTCGTACTACATCATTCAATCTTGATCATCGATCCTAGGGTTTTTGTCATCTTCTCATCCTGGCCACACATTCAAAATTGCAGTTTTTATAAAATGGAAATTTTGTTCTTATTTGGGGATCCCATCTCTATTTCTCTCTAGCTCATGCTCATTCTGTCAACTTAGATTATTTTGTCATTTGCAGTCATTGTCATTTTGTAGTCTATTGTTAGGTCATTGTTTTATACAAATCCTTCAACACTTGCATAGGACTTAGTCATTAGTCATAGTTGCTCATTTGAAATCTGAGGGCATCTTTATTTACTGCAAGCTAGGAGGTGTAACAAAGGTGAAGCATGGAAGATGAAGACTTAGGGTAACTTTGTTCCTTTTTGTTTTCACATTTATTTCCTTTGTGCTTTGTTACTTCAATGGATTTTAATGTTATTGTGTTAACCTCTTTAACAAATCTGATTTTCCTTGATTACACCTAGCATAACCTCCACTTCCAATTTCCTTAATCTTCTTCCTCTTGTCATGTTTAAAGAAATTCACAAAAGCCTTCTTAGCCTCTCCCCTGTCTCTGAAAAAATTTCTCCCAACAATTGAAGGACAAGTTACCTTCGCAATAAAATCCTCATCAATTCAAAACTCAATTCCCTGGTAACGCAGAGACCTCCCATTCCATCCTTTCACAAATAAATCTGTTACATTAGGGTCTGGGCCTTGAATTCTCTAGATAAATTGAGTACCCCCCCCCCCCCGCCCAATTCCAAGTGCTCCCACATAGTAGCATTTTTTTGAAACTCTTCATAGGAACTCGACTCAATTTTGCAACGGTCACCACCCATAGGGATAGGCAACAAATGAAAACCCAAGAACACCTGGAAGAAATGAAAAAGTAAAATGAACTAGGCGCTACTCAAAACAATACAACAAACACCCACAATACGTTTGGGCTTATCTTTCCAAGTACAAACCTACCAAAACTGCCAATCCATCCTTCTACGGAAACCAAGGAAAGAATAATGAAATGAAATGAAATATTTTATGACATCCATGAGACTAAATAGTCTATGTGCTTGAAAGAGCAAAGGTTTGACGTGTAAAACCCAACTTAAAATCATAATGAAAAACCTTTCCCCGAGAACATCTCGCCTAGAAACAAGCCAACTAGTCATCATTAGAAATACACTTCAGATTTAGAGGTAGCGATTCAAACTTGAATCCCACTTGGATCTCACAACCATTCCCACATTGGCAACCCCATCATCCATCATGTTCGCTTCAGGAAAAACATTTGTGATTTTGATCTCCTCAAAAGAGTTAATAATAGATATCGAGTCATTAATAAAATTGGCAATTGACCATGAAGGAGGACATTTCATCATGAGATAATTAATCACATTAAGATAGTCCCCCTCTAGCCATAGTTTAGAAACACCTTGTTTCTTAGCCAAAACTAATCCATGATAAGTTGCTGCAGCCTTCGCATAAAAAAACAATTGTACAGTAGAAAATCATATTCAATCAGTTATGTCTTATTTCGCTTGCACACTTATTTGAAAGACATAGGGTATTAACCATACATTTCCCTTGACAAATAAAACATGTGCTGTCATTTATTTTTACTGTATATCTCAGAAGTGAAAATGTTGTTACATAATGATGCACTAAGAAAATAATATATAAAAAAAATGCAAAGAAAATGTTTGAAATTTAACATGCAACCTACTGTGTTGTGCTGAAAGGAATCAAGATTAATTGGGACAAGAAATAAAAATAAAATTTTGATGATTGTACTTAAAAGTGAACAGGATATGAAAAGTGTGGACAATGATGGTGCTGAAATTGAAAACCCTGATTCTGATGACATTACTGTTTTATGTCATTAGAGATAAAGAGCACATACAATTTTTTATACATAGCAAATGAAGATTTGAAACTAGTAAACTGAAAATGTAAACACTATAAGATTTTTCCTTAAACAATAATTCACATACTCACTTACAAAAAGGGGTGAAGCATTTTTTATTCAAGCTCTATTTTCTTTAATAGACATAACAGTAAAAGAATATTTACAAGTACAAGAATATATACACTATTTCATAGAAAATAAGGAATGTTTCATAGAATATATCTTTAGAATGTAGGAACTTCCTTTGTCGGATATTTGGAAATTCCTACACACAAGTTCTGCTTTAGAGTGAAAACACCCAGAAGTGTTTCACACCAGCTCAAGGTACAATAAAAAATTAATGCATGTTTTTTATTATTTTAGATGGAGATTGGAGCAAATGCAGAGCTTGAGAGTTCAACTAGCAAAAGAAGAAGATATGTACGTGGACGTGGACCTAAAATTGTTAAAGAAACAATTCAAATGAGAGATTGTACAAAGACAAGCAAATTTATGATTTTATCTTTAGAATGTAGGAACTTCCTCTATCAGATATTTAGAAATTCCTATACACAAGTTCTGCTTCAGAGCAAAAACACCCAGAAGTGTTTCAAATCGCCTCAAGGTACAATCCAACCTGGTTGTGACACCGATAGCAATCCAATTTTTCCTGAACCATCCATACCCAAACATTGCATCACAATCTATTCTTCCTGCACATAAAAATGCCACATATTAACCCCTTCTAAATAAAACTCAAAATACCATGAAACAATGAGTCCCCTATATTAGTAAGTAAGTAGGTAGTCTATAGGGCATAGTTTGATTTTATACAAGGATACTCATGAAAGGAATCTTCAAGTGACAGTGAGTGAGTTGTTTGAGATTGTAGCTGATGGTGCAATATCTAGTCTTAAAGGCAGTTAGCAAGACAATAAATGTGCAAGAAAATCAAATTGTACACAACAAACAATTCACAATGTTATCTTGCATAATGCCTTAAGTTTGAAGACAAAAATATCATTGTATCTTGATGAAATTAGTGACCTTAATGGTCAATCACTGGCAACCATGATTTTAAAACATGTCATTGTGCTTATGGAGGCAACATTTTAAGCAAGGCGGTGAGTGGTGGTTTGGAACAATGGTAGGTATCAAGGACTTTCTTTATATGCATACTATATAGTCTAGCTTAAGACAACGTTCTTAGAAGAGATTGAAGGTGGATTATGGAACTCAAGGGTTACCATGATAAAGATTAAAGAAAAGACTTAGATCTATTTAAAAGCCACTATCATGAAGATATTAAAGATGTCAAAATGCAAAACCCTAGTAGCCGAGAGTAATGAACATAGTGCTAAAGAGGATAGTGTGCTAGGGAAGATTTAGGAGATCTCCACATTATCTAATCACGGGAAAATACATCATTTATTTATTTTTTCAAATTAAAAGAAATTATTCTAAACCCTATATAGGACACATTGATACTTCAAAATAATTTGATTTATTTTTTAAAATTAAAAGAAGTCATTCTAAACCCTATATAGGATACATTGATACTTCAAAAGCATTTGAAGGAATTTGAGATTATGCAAACATATGTCAATTAAATACTTGGATTACAAACAGTAGCACAAACATTGTAACCCTTGTTGATCAGAGAAGGAATGAGATAAACAACAATGAATCCTATGCCTCCTATCACGCACATCTACTTACCATTTTTTGTCGTTCTTTGCTGAAACACTTCTCCATTTTGGCGGGCTATGCCTGAAAATAAGGTTTCAACAAGGGTTTTATTGTATGTTTATTAAAATGATAACTCCATTCTGGCAGGCTATGCCTGAAAATAAGATTTTGACGAAATTTTTAGAGTATGTTTATTAGACTTTTAAAGTATTTTGGTGGGCTATATTCAAATGATTGTATGTTTATTAGAGTTGTAATGATGCCACCATTATCGTACTACCTATTAGAGTAAAAGGTTTATAACTTAATTATTTTAATTAGGTTACCTTTTATATTTCTCTTAAGATAAACTTAGTTTGCATTTTGTAGACATTTAATACACCCCTTTTAGGTTACACTTTAGGGTTTCTTGATCTCCTTCATAAGGATTGATCTCTTTATATTATTTCATTCTATTAATATAATTTCTCTTACAGTTTACAAAGTACCCTTTCTTTTTTGTCTCCATCTCTTCCTTTCTGTGACAGGTTATTTGCATGCAGGTGATCTTCGAGTTCTGTGAAGTTGGCTTTCTCAACTTCTACATGGTATTAGAGCTCCAGACCTGTTGCTCTCCTGTTCGTGTTTAGAGGGAATTTTGGAGATTTGAGGGTTTGGGGTTTTCCTTTTTTGATTCAGGGCATACTTTTTTATTTGGTGTGGTTTGACCCCAAACTGACACGGTTGCACTCAGGAGGCCATTTCCAATTTTTTTGATATATAATTCACCTAGTTTCGGTGTAGTTAGCTCAAAAGGAATTTTTTTTTGCCCCAGGGCCGTACAGACCCCAGGGCATGCGTTTCCATGCAAATTTTTACAAAAAAATAAAATATTTTTTAAAAAAAACTAAAAAAAGCACTTTTTAAAAGCGACTCTAGTTTTAAAGGCCTCACGTACCCAAGTGGCCACCAACATTTATCACAGTTGCCACTCACGGGTCAGTCACAACCCACCGCCACAACAACCTATTAGTGCACTAATATCAATGATCACCCGGGCCAGATGAGCTGAAGCAACCAGGAGCCACCCGCCCTTTTATGTTTTTGATTCATTTTGCAAATCGTGGGCGACGACTCGCTTTCAAAAAAATAGAAATTGTTGGAAAGTTGGGATTTCAAATGGATCCAAGGTGTAGGAAGTCTCGCTTTGATGCCTTTTTCGCCTGTTAAAGCCAAAACATGTTTTTTGCACTTCCAAGGGCATAAGTTTTGCGTCTAGACTCCGTTTTGCACAAATGAATAGGCATTGGAAAGGTGGTTTTGCGCTCTTTCGAGATCTACAATTTATTTTATCATATAATATATCAGGTACACAGAGCATTTTTTGAAGCATATTTTTCTTTTTCTAGCTTTACAACTTTAAAATTTGTACTGGGGTTTGGGTTCTTGTGTTGTGGGGGCGTATTTTTTTCTTGCTTTTTGTACTTGACATCAGTAAACCAAAAACCTCCTTTCATAAAACATTTTAAAGCTCATTCATTGTGGTAGACTCTTCTTCTATTAAGCGCCTTACCCCACACAATTATCACACCTAGAAGGCACAAATGACCAGACTTCTCATGTCAAAAGGGTTATGGTCATGCTTGGATGATGTTCTACCGCAGTTAAAAGGGCCATTTGAGGTTTTTCAGCATAGTAAAAAAATGGATAAAGCCATGGGTTTGCTATCCTTGCATGTTTCAGATAGTCTTCTATTCCATCTAGAGGGTTGTACAAATCCTCCGGCTATGTGGTTGAAGTTTAAAACTCTCTTTGGCACCATTAATCAGTTTCGAGCACTTCAGATTGAGGTCGAATTGACTTCCTTAGTACCTGATTCATATCCTACCATTGCAGATTTTTTGATGAAGTTTAAATCACTCAGGTCATTGTTATAGGGTTGTGGTAAGAACAAAATAGATGAGGAGTGTATTTACCTGATTCTTTCTAAGCTTCAAGGTCCTTTTTAGATATTCTCTTTGACATTTTATTCCATCATGGATGCATTGGGTGCACGCTTTACCATGCCTACTTTTGAGGTATTCTGTGATTGGTTGACACGAGAGCAGGCCCAAATTTCATAGATGGATGCTCTAACAGGATCTAAGAACCAAACATTGGTAGCTCAGTCATCTAATAGGATCCAAGACTACAAAGAAATTAGGTGATCCTATCAGTTTCTATGGCAAGGAAGGACATCTAGTTTCCAGGTGATGGAAACAATTAGAGGCTTTAGAGGAAGCCATGCAACAACATAATATCAACTCACCTCAGTCTCCTTCCCAACCCATAGGGAAAGGTCATGCTCTTTTTGCATGAGCCTTGCCTTCAGGATCCACTTGGACTCTAGATTCTGGTGCTTCTCACTATATGACACACACACATGAGTTTGTCACCTCACTTTCCCCTAGTGGCACTACACATATTGTGATTGGTGACTCAGCACACTTTTTAGTTTAGGGTTCAGGTACTGTTTCATTAGATGGTGGTTGTCTTCAGGATGTGCTTCTAGTTCCTGACATTTCGACAAAACTTCTTTCTGTTTATCAGATTTTCCATTCTGGCTTTGGTAAGATAGTTGAGTTCTCACCACATGATGTGGTTATTTGAGACCTTCATGATCCTGATTTGGTTGTGGCTACTAGGAGTGTTGATTATGCATCTCGCTTATATAGATTTGATGGCTTTGAGAGTTCAAACAATTCAGGTTCCTCTCTTATAGCACATGCAAACTCAGTTAGCAGGCTTTGGCATGAGTGTTTTGGCCATGTCAATTACAGATATCTACAACAGATGAGTACACAAGCACTTGTGATTGGGCTCCCTAAGATTTCTTGTATTGATAATGTTTGTCGTGGTTGTGCACTTGGAAAAAATCATCAGTATTCTTTTCCTACGGGTAGAGCCACATGTGATAAGGCACCCTTGGAGTTGGTCCACAGTGACCTTATGTCTTTTTCCACTCCTTTTTTAGGGGCTCGATATGTTCTCACTTTTATTGATGACTTCTCTAGATGCACATGGGTGTAATTTCTTAAGTACAAGTATGATGTCTTTGATTCATTCAGGATCTTTAAGACATTTGTGGAGAAGTAGTCTGGTCTTTCTATCAGGAGGATACACACATATAATGGGGGGAGTATGTTAATCAGGCTTTTGGGGATTTTTACATTGATCATGGTTTGTAGCATCAGTTGATAGTATCTTACATCCCTCAGTAGAATGGTGTTGTTGAGAGAAAGAACAAAACCTTACAGGAGATGAAAAATTGTATGATATAGTCTTGAGCTATGAGTTCTTCATTTTGGGCTGAGGCAGTTAATTGTGCCAATTATATTTATAATCGGATGACTCATAAAGCATTATGACATATGACTCCTGAGGAGGCTTGGACTCATGTCAAGCCTGATGTGTCTACATTCTAATTTTTTGGTAGTGAGGCTTGGGCATTTATTCCCGATGCTCACCGGAAAGCCATGGAGAAGAAGAGCCGAGCACTTATACTTTTTGGCTACTGTGAGGATGTTAAGGCATATAGGTTGTTTGATCCTAATTCCGGAGATGTCTTGTTTCGGTGAGATGCCCAATTTGATGAGCACTTTCCTCTGATGGATTCTCCTTCACTGCCTACTCCTCACTCTTCATCTCTTGAGGATTACTTATCTCTTGAGGATGATGCATATGATGATTCACCATCTCCACCACGACTAGCCACTCAATATTTTCCTACGTGGGCCCGTGTTACTGTTGAGGTAGCCGGCCTCTTTAAGGTGTGATCCATCGATACTGGCCAGACTCATGCTCAGACATCCGTTCTAGTCTTTGAGTCATGC
>VDFB02298954.1:0-26453 GCA_007258455.2 Sequoia sempervirens | reverse complement strand
AATATTGCTGCCTTTTAGCACTTTGGACTCTTAAGGGAAATCACCGTCCAATGTAGCTCGTGAGTGATTCAGCGATTTGGGTGCAAAAGAGACCATCCAGATGCGAACGCACCCATACGTGACACATCGCTGGGAATACCATTTGTCAGATAAGTTAAGTAAATGAAAGTTGCACCACTTTGCAACTTTAATTCCTTGAAGATTGCAATGGCTTTGTGTAGTTGGCTCGATTCCTGCGTGGCGAAACAAAGTTTGGTTTCGTTTCACCAAGTCAATACCGTCCCTTGAATTCTTAGGAAGTAGATTAGAACTTTTGACCCCTTGTCTCTTTTTTTAGTTTGTTTGATCTGCAACCCAAATAAAAGAGCTTCATTGTCCAAACCTTCATTGTGAATTGAAAAAATTCAATGCTTTAGGTGTGATAAGTTTGGTCACTTTTCCAAACATTGTTTAGATAGACCTAAGCATCAAGCCTCCTTTGCAAATGTAGATGATGTCTCTCCACAGAAGAATGAAGAGCCTTGTTACCATGCAATATAATAAGATCCTTGAAGCCTTATGCTTACAATAATTATAAGATCAATATAAGAAGAGCCTTGTTACTATGCAATATAATAAGATCCTTGACTTACTGATGCTTTACTTTTTTCATGATATTATAGAACATTTTTATGGGTTGTTGGAAAGTCTTCCCTTGGGCTACTGAGTTTGGTTACAAGTGATTCATCTAAGTTATTAATCTCTATCTTGTTCTTATTAGATATAGTCCTCCTTTAATATATTTTATACTGGACTCCAATTGAAGTAGATTATTATATTGTATGAAGCAGAGATTCATTTTCATGCCACATTGTACTATACCATATACGCTGCATTTTGAATAATGTTTTAGTCAAATTTGAAAGTAGTAACTGGGGTAATGAAATAAATAAAGGAAGGAAAGATTGCAAATTATGTTTGTTTACTTGCTCCTCTTGTTCAACCTGATAGTGACTATAGAATCAGAAGCTATGCTAGTAAAAGCAATGGGAAAGAAAGGGGTTAAAAGAGGGAGGCCAACTACATCAAAGAAGGAACCATCACCCTCTCTCTAGAAAATAATGAAAATACAAGTAATAACATACACAATAAGAACCTAGAAGATCAAAATCAAACGAAAAGGGGTAGAGCAAAGGGGTTGAAAAGAGAACCATATCCTGTTATGGAATATGAAGAAAAGGGAAAGAATGATGGAAAATCTGGTGAATTGGTGGATCGAAAACAACTTTTCAAGTTAAATCACTGTGAAGGTTTTCTTATTACACCTATTTTCTTGAATCTCATAAGCTAGCTTGGTTACAGTTTGTGTGTGAGTGACTAATTTGTGTGCTCTTGAGTTCTTGTGATTTTGTTTTTGCATGGGTTAATTAATTTAATTTGAAAGTCTAGGTATGTGTTAGTGTGTATATAAAGATGATTCCATTATATGTGTCACATGCCTTTGTCATTGTGTTGGAATGTTTCAACATCTTGTGTTTTGCTTGGCAGTGAAAGAAAAAATTCTTTGTAGCATTGGTATCCATGTTTCCAACCTGCTAAAGTATCTTCAAAGGAGAGGTCTTTTATAGAGCATCAGCCAAAACATGCACCTAACTGGAAGGTGAGTTAGTGACACGAGGCTTTTGAAAGTGTGCCTAGCAGTCATGAAGCAGTGAACAGTAGGTAAAAATGGTGCCTAGGAGGATCTAAAATGATGTTTTGAGTGGCATGATGGATGAGAATAGGCACCTAGACTGACAAGACTAACTGAAATTGGTGCCTAGCATTTATTTGACTGAGGTAAAAGGTAGGTACATGAAGGATAGGTGCTTGGAGTGGATGTTTATGCAATGTGAAGTAATGGTTTGAGTTTGAAAGATGTGTAATGCAATGTAATCAATAATATGAATAAATTTTTAATTATTAGTTATGTACTGTGAAGTAATTGCATAATTGCTTAGGTTGACTTTAAAAACTATATTGTAATTAAATTTTTCATCTATCAAAGATCTATTGTTACTTATGCAAATGTGAGGTAATGCTTGAGTTTGAAAGATGTGCAATGCAATGTAATTAGCAATATGAATAAACTACATAATATATAAATCCATTCTTTATGCTATTATACATCAAGACATTTAACCATTGCTCAATTTGATTAAAAATTTCAAAGAGTTCTTAATTCATGCACATGAGGAGGCAAATTAAATCTTTGATTGTCAACTTCTATATATGAAATTATCCAATAATCAAGTGTATGTCCATATACAAAAATGGCATCAACACCAACTCAAACAAAATTTTACAATATGTGGCATATGCCATCTTGGTATCTATTCAATATTTACATGCCAAAATGTCTATCTCATTCTAAACTACTTGTGGATCATAAAAAAGGAGCCTCTTTGAAGCACTCGTAGCCTCTAAAGGTAGTTGCACAAGAAAAAGTCAAACCACAATTGAGATTAGTTATACTATATAATTTAAAATCTAATAATTAACATCAAAATCAATATACATTAAATTATAATTGAACTCTAAAATTGTAATCTTGATTACCTAAAATATTTGTCTCTTCAAAGGGTCAAGAGTTCTAGAATATGCCCCTCTCAAAGAACTGACCAAACCATATTTTGTAATTTCAATCTATATAGGTGAACAAAAACATAAAAGTGATCCAAGTTAGCATACAATTGTCACTAATAGAAACATATAAATACCAAACACAAAATAAAATGAACACATACTTCTTTAGGTTGATCTTTTTCTTTATCTCCTTTAGGTGTTTCGACACCTCCTCCTTGAGGTGCTTCAACACCTACTCCTTCAAGTGTTCCAATACGTATTGCTTTGGGCATTGTGTCACTTGTCAACAAGAACATATAGCTCATAATTCCCTACACATAAAAATGACAAGTACATATGAAACTACCAATCTATGTCAATATATGTATAATCAATATAAGATCTTAAAATTCTTAATTCAATCAAATTTGAGTTCAATTACCTTGCCCTTATCCAACATTACACTTCCATAATCTGGACAAGGCTGCACCTCACAGTATAAGGTATTTCCTCACAAGAGGAAAAATAAGATAAAAATATAAGTTATTATATAATTTCATTTTAATGACAATTCAAAGGACAAGAAAGTATACAATAAATAAATGTAAATGAGTGAGTGCAAAAATATATACTGTGTGCGTGTCCAGGCCAAATGAAATGGCCCTCAGGGTGCTATCCGTCACATTTTTCAGCTCCTCCTCGGACATCAACTGTTAAATAGACCATGCAAATAAATATTAGTACACTATACTATCTCTTATTAATATTCATTTAAAAACAAATGCAAGTTATGAATTCACAACTTAAATTTTACCTGTGTCACTATTCCAATGTCCCCCTCTCTAGCAAGAGAGGACTCTGTACGGTGTGCTCCACTCCCCTGCGTCTGATCTATAATGTCCACATCATGGAAGTCATAATCGGAAGTGTCTAGGGGATGCTCGACAGGCTGTACAAGAGGACCCAAGCATATTTGGCGGCACATGGAGCAAGTATGTGGTACACAAATATGTAGACCTAACGAGGATGATGCAACAACACTTGAGCCATCACCAACATCACCAGAATGTGGCTGAGCTACTACAGAAGCATGCAAAACCAAAAGACCACTCAAAGAGTGAATAGCGTGGATAGTCTATGTGGCCACATCCTACATAATATCTGGATGGTATACTGGAGGTGGTGGAGGAAGGCAAGGGAGGGGAACATGTGGGCAGGGTATTACTCTAACTACCCCTGCTCTATCCTGGGGCATACCTCCACCAACGCCTTGGAAGGGTCTAATGTCAAAGTAATTGACATGATGCCCTAACACAAACTCAACATATAATTTTTTTATAAAGTAAAATTGTACATCCAAATTGTTGTTCGGTGGTTTCAAAAAAACCATACACCAACGATCCCAAAATTTTTCTACAATGTCTCTATGAGTGCACCATTTTATAGAAAGTTTTGTTTTATTAACATTAACTGGCAAACCAGTGCGGGGGTTAACAAATAAAGAGGCTATTTGGGCTTTGGTTATTCCAAGATCTTTCCACATCATCATAGGACAATCCACATGCATAATATTCTCTCATTTCTTCTCGCCATGAATGAAAGGCATTATGTTGCGAGGAGAGGGTTTCTATATTTTAATTATTTCTTTCATTGTGTTTGACATCAAAGATAATCGAGGGACTCTTTTATAAACTTAGAAATGCCCCTTAATTGTTGCAATTTTTCAGAAATTAATTCTTGAATTGATGGTTGTGGAGGTGGTGGAGGTGGTGGTGGTGGAGGTGGAGGAGGTGGAGGTGGAGGAGGTGGAGGAGGTGGAGGTGGAGGTGGTGAAGGTGGAGGAGGTGGAGGTGGTGGAGGTGGTGCATTTTCATTGTCAGCAGCCATAATGCCTGATTCAATATAAAAACAAATCAATCTAATTAAAATTAGACAATATAAATGAAAATATTATAAAAATACCCTAGTTTTTTTTTAAAATCCAACAAAAACCCTAGTTTTTAACAAAAATCTATAAAATTTTCTAATTTTTAATCCAAATACATAAAAAACACTATTTTTAAGTCAAAATCCATTGCAAACATTCAATTTTCATCAAAATCCATGCTAAACTCAAATTTTTCATAAAAAATCTATCAAAACCACCCAACTATTTAGGTCCAACCTTTACTGGGAGTTATCAAATCAATTATAGGGAAACCATAACCATCATGAGCTTTTAATCATGCTTTTGATTGTTCATAATCATCTGCATAAAGTTCATGTACATATAATAACTCTTTTTTGATCATATTCACTATGTACATGGGATCAATGAGTATTACCCTTTTCAGGTTTCTGCAAACTTGATATAAAGAAGACCATTGAGTGTAGTTATAGAAGAATCAATATATGTAAAAGAAATGTCAAACAAAATATTGGTTTTCCTTTATGATTTTGAATATTAATAATGTTTATAAAGATGGAAAAATCATATCATCTTCTTCATTATCATTGTATTGAACAAAGTTTGTTGAATGAATTGGCAATGGGCTTGTAAATATTTGTAAGTATTGATTAGGTGAAAAACCAATTTATTTCCTTTGTCATTAATAGGTCATCCAACTGGATTTGATTAGAATGAGGTCTTGCAATTGGTTATAAATATGCTTACATGTTTCCATATCATGTCGAGGTGTACGATGATATTGAAACAATGTTTTCATTAAGTTTGGTGGTAAAGGTTTAATTGTTTTGAATATGACTAATTGGAGGAAGTTGAATCATATTCTTGTTTAACAATTGCAACATGATCACATGGAGAGAATCAAACAACTATGAAAATTTCCTATCTCATGGCCTAAATTTATATCTAGAGTTATGTTTACAGTAGTTACTTCTGTCTCAATATTATTAGTAGTTTGACATGAATGTTTATCAAGTAATGAATTTTTTGTTTTCTTTTTAAATGATTGATAGTTGTTTTGAGGCATGACTTATATCATTGACCAATAGGAGCCTATGAAGGAGGTACCTTCATACCAACTAATCGATATTCAATAATCATGAAGGGTTATACAAAAACGTGTTAAGGATGGATATTTCATTAGCAATTTCTTATCTTGAATATTAGGTTGTAAGTTACCTATAAACACCCTTTGAATGTCAACATCTTGAAGACTATAGGAGAATTTCAAATAAAGGGTTAGTATCATTTCATAAAGTTTTTTATTTTCTCTTTCGTCCTTGATTACAATGAACTAAATTTGTTAATGTAACTTGAGGACTGATGTTCACTTGAAAGTGTTGGAGGAAATCACTAATGAGTTGTGTAAAGGAGGTAATTGATTGTTTGACAATGAACAAAACCAATCCAAGGTCATATCTTTCAATGATCTAGAAAAGAGTTTCACTATGAGTGAATCTTCAAAAATAAAGTCTCTACACAAGGTAGTAAAAACTAACAAATGGTTATTAGGATATTTTTTACCATTGTACTTTCCAAAGCGAGGTATTTCAATGTTTTGTAGTATAGGTGTATTTAAAATAGTGAACATTAATGAACTATGTGTAAGGTATTTTGGATGTTTACTATTGGTTTGATTTTGGTTTAAGTTTGAAATTTGTTGTTGTAGTAATGTCATGCTTTAAAAAGGTTGATTTATCACAAAATAATTGGGCCACATGTTGTGAGAGTTTTTCAAGTATGGTGAACTAGTATGGAGGAATGGTGGGATATTATATTTCATGTTTAGGAGGGGTGATGAATATGGAGGTGTTATAGGTGAAGGGACAAAACTATTATAATTTCCACTAGAAATTCCTAAGCTTGAGTTTAAACCATTGTTATATTCCATCATTGATGCTATGACTGGAGGTGTAAAGTTGGGAATAGAAGGCATTATTGTGGGAGAGGAAACTTATTTTCCAAAAGGATTTTGAGCATTAGTCAAAAATTTCGTGAAACTAGCTACCGAAGGAATATTAGAATCTACTATATTAGCTAGGCTACGTAACACTTCTATCCCTTCCTAATCATTTACCAACTTCCCAATGCTATCCAAAAGAGGGATTGCTTCTCCATCCAAAGGTTCAATGCTTAAGAATTGTTGAATTCATTGTAGGTCTTTATCCAATTATTCTAGATTATCATTGGGGACCTTAGAAATAACATATGCCAAGTCCACATAAATGTTAGGTTACAAAAAAGACATGGGTAATGTAGGACTAGGGAGGGAATATAAGATGGATTGGGTAGACATAATACGTTGAGTGAAAGAGTTATAAGAATCAAGCTCAACATTGGCTATGATTGCAACATAGGAAGCCATAAGTCTACAACTACATCTCACGTGGGTATTAGTGAAGTGACACAAGGTCATGAAGCTCATAAATTTTCTACAAGATTCAAAACAATTTAATGCTCATACAATGAAGGGAAAACACAAAATAGTCACAAAAACTAAAATAATTTGCACACACAAAACCCAAAACAACATAAGAATCATAGAGATAGAACTATGATCCAAATCTTTGTCAAAACTGATTGGACAGGGAATTGGCACCCTAGACTGATGAGGTTGATTTTTGTTAAATTTAAAATCTAAAAATGAGATATAGTATCTGAGGATCCTAATTGAAGATGTTTAGGTCTGCCAATAGGAATACTTTTAGAAATGCACAAAATTTTAATTTTATATACATGCAGCCATAATGCCTGATTAAATATAAAAACAAATCAATCTAATTAAAATCAGACAATATAAATGAAAATAGTATAAAAATACCCTAGTTTTTTAAAAAAATCCAACAAAAACCCTAGTTTTTAACAAAAATCTATAAAATTCTCTAATTTTTAATCCAAATACATAAAAAACACTATTTTTAAGTGAAAATCCATTGCAAACATTCAATTTTCATCAAAATCCATGCTAAACTCAAATTTTTCATAAAAAATCTATCAAAAAACCCTATTTTTAAAAAAATCAACTAAAATTAAACAAATCTAATTGAAAATTTGATTAGAGCAAATAAAAAATCAAGAATCTAACCTGTTGTAGATGGATTTGAAATCGGATATCTGATTTGCGCTTTCCACTGTGCACCCGCCGCGGTTAAGTCGAATAAAAATGAGTTTTAGTCGGCCTGAAATAGATATATATATATATGTCTATAAAATCGGATATCCAATTTGGATCAGATATCCGATTTTTAAATCTAGGTTTGGGCTTTGCTTTAGTAGTCACCAGAGCCACATAAAGTTAACTCGGCATTTTTGCGTTTTTGAGTCATAGAAACACGTATTTTTTTCTCCATTGCCACTTTTTGGCATACCATGATCCTGCACATGCCCAACTGCTAAATGTTTTTAAAAGAACTATGCATTTGAATGGAAAATTCTTAGATAAATACCATTCATGGGTACATCTAAAACCATCTCTTCGAGTCTGTACACATTCTTTCTTTCACATTTATTGTTTTCAAAATGTCCTTTCTGCAACAATTTGAAATTAGGAGGTTGTCTTGGTTTCACAACACACCTATAGTATCTTAACACTAAACCTTCTCTAGAATTTGGGTAAAAAATCTCTTTTTCAAAAAATTGTTTGATTATTTGAAATGACAGTTAATCATAGCTCCATGAGCCTTTTCTTTGTCTCTTTTTCAGCCTTAGAGTTTTTGTCGAATTTCTGTACGTCAATTTATACAAAAAAACTTCAGAGTCAATTTGAGGGTAATTTGATTTATCAATAGGGAAGCTCATCTATAACAGTGCCAACCTCTTTAAGTTTCCAACCCAACACATTTGATTAACCTTGTTAGGCTCTTGTTGGTTGATTTGGTTAACCTGCCCCCTTGCATATAACGATATGATGAAGTCTTCAAGAAAATTCTATATCTGGTAACAAAATTTGATCCTTGTGATTCCACCAGACCTTGGGGATTGCTAGGTGTAATGGTCTCTGGTAGACTTAGCTTGGCTTTTAACTTCTTTAGATACTTATCAAATATTCCTTTTGTGATATGTTCCTGCACACCAGTTCTCCTTTTCTTTCTTGAAGGGAGTGTAATAGGATGCTCTTCATTTTCTTCTTCACACTTCTCTAGCTGCTTGATAACCATTGTGCCCTTGGAAGTTTTTTGAAAATATGTATGTTCTCTTTGATCATCAGGGTGACTGGGGTTGTAATGCTTGTGAAATCTGGTATGAATCCTCAGACAAGGCTAGACTTATCCAAAAAAAAAGATCTTATGTTCAATTATGAGCTCTATCCTTCTCGAGACCTATTATTATTTTCTCTTGAGACACTATACAACTAAGAAGATTTCCTTCGGGTGCTCTAAGGAAATATTTTTCTAGATCAAGAAAAATCCCAGATCGTTGGTCTTTTGAAGAAAATCCCATTAGATAATTGGGATGATCACCTTTGCCTGATGAATCGCCCAAATATATGAAAATAATCTAGTTTTCCCATTTTTTAAAAGTAATGCCCATTGCCCTTTTAAAACTACACCAACATCAGAGAGCTCAAATGGTGTTCTTGAGTATACAAACATTTCCCACTTGGTGGTAAACGTCGTCCTTTGTTGGTCAGATTTCATTATGAAAACTTCATCATTCCTTGGGGGATCATCTATCAAAGAAGAGATCTCTATCCTGGTTAGAGTCTGGGAGAACTACCGCATCAGTGTTGAGGGGTAATGATCTTTCAGAAAAATCCTTCTTGAGTCTTGAAAGTCAACATATAGTTGGATATCCCTATGCCTTTCCCAAACTAGGACCAGATTTGATACCCAGGCAAAAAATTTGATAGGACATATGACCTTTGACTCACCCCATTTGATGAACTCTTGTGCTACCAGAACTTTAACCTTTGGGTGGATTATCCTTTATTTCTACCTTATGGACTTGGGTTCTTCATCTAGGGCAATCGCTAGCTAAGATATACCTGAGTCGTAGCCTCTAAGATCATACTTGTAGCATAATTCCTTCAAATTTCTTTTATCCCTCTGAGAGGCCCTCCTACTGACTGCTGATCTTTTGCTATTTCTGACATCAAGCTTATTACAATCCTTTGAAACTGCAGCGAATCTTTGCTTTGTCGGATTAGAAATTGATTCCAAATGTGTTCCGATAAGAAACATCCGATCGATGATACTATATTGAGGTCAGGGATTCCCTTGCATATCTAAAGCTTCCAAACTTTTGATAAGATCCCCTACATTATGTACATGAGATCTTAGCCTTGTATTTATTGTGGTAGCTTGGCCACAGATCTGGCTCACTATCAATTCTGAATTTTTGACAGCTTGTTTCTTACTTGCATCCATTTGTTTTGCTAGATTTGATCGGTGGACCAAAAATTCATATTTGGTAACATCGACGAAGCATGGAGACTGAAAAAAATAATCATTGTGGTATTCTAATCCCATCAAAAATACCAATTAGACACTTACTCTGGGACCAAATTTGTACTTGGCACCATCAAAATGTGCAGTCCATACATGATTATCAGATGGATCGTTAGATTCCTCCTGACTCTTCATTAGTTTTGAAAAGACCTGATCTTCATCGAAAATTACATAGGCACTCAGCCCAGTAGCATGGAAGTTTCCAAATGGATCGAAATTAGTGAATTGATTGAGCAACATCTTTTCCTTTAGAATCCGCTTGTCTGTATCTTCTTCCTCTCTGGGAATTTCTACACAATATCTCTCCTATTGAAAAGTAGAGGTATTAGTAGCTCCGAATCATAGATTTGCATCATCTGCAATATGTTCAAGATGCAAGGATTCAGATAGGATCTTCATCTTTTCCCCATGTTTAGTTCTCAATATTAGGTGGGACCAATCAAGTGCCAGGTATCCACCAAGTTTAGTGGTGAAATCTCTTGATAAACACATTCTAAAACTAGTGGAATGTCTATTATTACTACTTCCTATGTGACTGTTTAGCTTGGGCAAGAGAAGAGGGTTAGGGATAGATCCCTTATCTGACCAATGGTCGAGACTTTCTTTCTGTCTAGTTGCATAATTCCCTTTTCAAGGGGTTCATGCTTAAGTTTTAAAGCATCCACCACTTGTTTTGGCATAATAGCTGTGCTAGATCCCAAATCAATCATATTATTATGCAACAATTTATCTCCCACTATAAGTGTTAAAAAGAAAGGTGTGGGTTTTGTTCCACTTACCTCTTTCTCTTTAATGTCATTCACGTTATTTGCATAAGTCATTGCTTTTGGAGCCTAAGGGGGAAGCATTGATCTGTCATTTCCTCTCTGACTGTTCAACTAAGTCACACTCACCTACAAACTTTTCCCTTCCACCTTTAATGCTTCTCTAAGCAGGGTTTTTTAATCAAGAAATGATATGATGTCCCATAATGACACATTGGCAAGTGCCTTTTTCAATTGTTCCACTACATTAAGCATCCCAACTGTTTGGGCCTTTGGCTTAAATGGTGGTATTTCTTTTGTTTTTGGGAGAAAACGTTCCATCATGACTGGGCCTCATGCTTTATTTGCCTCCTATTCCGTTAATGGTAGTTTATGTGGCTACGAACAAGGTTGGACGATGGGTGGCGAAGCCTGCTTCTCTAGGGGGGACAATTGGCGTGGATGTGGATGCAGCAAAGCTTGTTGTACATATTCCCCTATGAGCCTTCTTTTCAATCTTGTATTGTAATCTGGCTACACTTGTGGAATTCCAGCCATTAGGGCTTCATTTGAAAACACAGCCTCATCTTCTTCCAACCATGAGAAAAGAGCTTGGTTAGGCACAATGTCTAATTCTTGTTCAATAGACATCCCTTGCATTTGTGCCCTAAAATGAGCATTCTCCATTTTAGGTGACCCATATTCATCCAAATTTGGAAACATACCATTACTCCTTTGTTCTACCACCTTTTGCTGCATATTTCCCCTTAGGAAGTTTTAGGGCATATGGCTATCATTGCACATGAAGCACCATACATTTCATCCTCCACCAAATTGTTCTGGCTTGAGAATATCTCTTTATTCAGACTACCCTTGACTGTTTGTAATGGCATAGTGATCAGGACTATCTGATTTGTTGACAACGTTTGTTGGCCTCCTCCTCTATAGGATCCTTGATATGAATTATGTTGACTTTCCCTCACCATAGACCTGAGTGGTAGTTTTTGAAGGTGTCGCTTGTTGTTGCTTGATAATGACTAATTCATTAGCAATTTAGTTTGCATCAGATCTTTTATATCAAAGATATCCGTCGCCATTGATGAGAGACTCGATGTGGTTGCTTGAGCGGTGGGATACTCATTTGTAGGCTGTGAGGTGACCAACTTTAATTGTGTGGCAAGAGTGCTTGGATTGGCTTCCTGCCAATGGCTATTGGATATTTTTGCAAATACTAGCATTGGTGGTTGAGGCAAAAGTTTCCTAGCATCGACCCAGTTATTTTCTACGCATACCACCTCCTCATATGCATCAGGCAGGATATTCCCTCCCATAGAAGTTATCATAACCACGATATCCAGGTTGATAGCCTTCAAATAGAACATGAACACCATCACGGTTTGAGGTCAAGCAATCACAAGGATCCTTTTCCAGGTCTTGTGAAACCTTGTATTGAAATCACTCATGGCTTCATGCGAAGCCCTCTTGATGGTAATTAGTTGTTGTAGCAGTGAGGAATGGTCTCCCTTTTCTGAGAATCATTCAAATAGGTGTTGTTCGAGCTGGTCCCAAGAAATAATGGAACCTGAGGCCAGAGATCTATACCAATCTTGAGCCTTTCCTTTAAAAGAGGTGGCTAGTAGTCTTAACGTGATGTTTTCCTCTGATATGTTGTGTACCCTACATACCTTTGCTATATCTTGAAGGTGTTTGGAAGGGGTTTTGAAATCCTCCACAGAGAATCTTGGAATAGAATTTAGGCCATTAGCAAGTATGGAAAGCCATACATTTGGGGGTGTGGGTGGTTGTAGTGGACTACCATTGTTCCATGTTATGAAATTTCTAGGAGTAGGAGGTACATGAGCCATGGGAAAAATATTTCTATGAATTAGATATACAATCAATCTTATCCAGAAATTTAAGCCTCCGAGTGGAATAGATAAGGCTTTAGATATTGGCCTTTGACTTCTCGCTCTATTACTCCTTATAGGTGATACAAACCTCTAGTTCTTCTCCATCTAGGATTTGAGACAGGTAATTGAGAGTACTGGAAATGACCTCTTGAGGATGCTCTCATTTGGACTTTGGGCATGAAACTTCCAGTTTCCTTAGCTTGATTTAAGAAATATTTTTGCCTTCTAATCAGGCATTTAGAAAAAATTATGTCCCACTGGGTGTGCCAGAAAAATAATTGTTGATCATCAAAGCTTGTGCTTCTTTGATAATCTTGTGGGAAATTTAGCGAGTGGGGGACAAATTGCGTCTCACTGAATACCTTTGTGTTTTTTTATAGAAATTCAGCTCTTCTCTTAGGGTTTTGAGATAAGGGAGAAAGGAAATGTAAATATAAAACATAAAAGGTGATGCGCCAAAGCTTTTACAACATTTCAAACCTATGTTATTCGTATGATTGGTATATAGGACATATAATGCCGCAACCCCTCATTGTTGGAAAGAGAATGAACAACAAAGGATAACTTCAAGCATAGTGTAGAATTTTAGATCTTTCTGCAGGTAGTGTTCATTGAGGTCTGATCAAACATAAAGATTCCTTAGAGAAAAAGAACGATATTTCAGAAATTACAAGAACTTTGTCTCCTAATACAACATAGCATAACAAAATAACAACTTTAAGGAAAATAGGAAAAGTCCAATGACATAGTCCAATTCTTCCTAAGCTACTATTTCATCACACAAGCATAAAGCATATAAATCTGCTATTTAAACTACTAGAATAAAGCTTGCAAGACAAAATGTTTCATTCAAAACAACAATATAAAGAAAGAAAGTTTGAAAAAGGCCATACATGCACAGTCTCAATAAATTCCCCTCAATAGTTCATCCTTTAATTAAAACTAAACTTTGAAACAAAGGTTGAATGCCAATCCGACAATAGTTTAAACCTTAGTAGATATAATATGCCAGAATAAAGTAGTTCTATAACTTGCTTTTGAAAAATAGTTCTCAAACTTTTAGAAAACTAAAAAGAAACACTTCTTCTAACAAAGAAAATAGTTTTTTCTCCATAAAATCCTTCTATCCTTGTGTCGTACCCTCCTTATATAACCTCCAAAGAAATAAACACCGCCTCAGTATGGATTAATTACTGCCAAGTGTTGACAGTTGATAACACATGATCCGATCATAGACCCTTGGCTAGGCCACAAAGAATCTTTGCATTAACTCTTCAGCTACTGCATTAATACCCTTTAGATATTTAGCAAAGAAAGAAACCCAAATGTGATTAGATCCTAGGAACAACACCCTAGCAAAGGACCCAATTGATTGATCACATTACTACAAGGTACCGTCTCAAAGCTTCCATCCCAAAAACTAAGAAAGAAAAGAAAATGCCAACCAACTCAAACAAACTCCTTAATTAGATATCTTTATCAGCAGTGTAGATACCCGCGGCAACGAGACGATGTGTCAGCAGGGTGGAAAATCCTGAGCTTGCAAATATAGCTCCCAAGAAAATGTTCAACAAGAAAGCACATGTCTCGAACCTTCTCTTGAAAGGAAGATGAAAAGGCAAAAGTTGCATAGCGACCATGTGGCATATTGTGCACCTTTTCAATAATTTATTTGAGCGCAGGTGCACTCGATACCTGAGACATTTATACAAACCAAAAATGAGTGAGGCAAAGAAAAACACTTCACAGTAATTAAACCTTGAAAAGAAATTAAATGGATGGAAATGATGAATGAACAGAGTGTTATGTTACAACTCACCAAACCCTTGTGATAAGGTGTTGCAATTATGAATGAAATGGCTACAATGGATGTGGTTCTTTACTCTTTCTTGAATGATGTTGATCTTGCATGAAACACTTGCTTGAATAATAAACCCTACATCACAATTGTTAGGACAAAGACACACATGATGCAAGAATATCCTTGATATGATGCTTGAATCTTGATGATGTCTCCAAATGCTTGATGAATTGCTTTTGAATGCTTAGAGTGCTTAAATATCTTCGATATATTGGATATATTGGATATGAAAATGAGAGAAAGGAACCTTTTATTTATACTTATCCATGCTTAATATCCCAAAATTACACCACAACAAGCCGAAATATGAATTCATTAATTAAAGGAGGCTAAATACTACCAAGATTTGAAATTAAATCTTGAAAATACCTTAAGGGGGACTAAGATGCCCTAGGTGGTGTCTTAGTCTCGAGGCATGAAACTCAAGGCACAAAATCCAAAAAGGGGCCCATTTAAGGCACACTTGAAATCAAGGATCCAAGACCTTTGGGGGAAAAAGACGCCCTAGGTGGCATCTTAGTCCTGACCCAAAAATTAGGGACACATAGCCAAAATCATTAAATTATCATTTATCCATTGATGTTTTTCAAGATTAGCCATAAAAAGATATAATTCATTAGGCTTGTGGATGCAAAATAGGACCAATTAAGACATAAATAAGGATAAATAAAGCAAGGCGGGCCCAAAAAAGTGTGAAAATGCAAGGGTATGCATTTTCCTACACTACAATTACAAGTTGTTGAGGTTAGTTTTAGAGGACGTTACTTTGTTCAAAAATTAGTTTGTCTTGGAGGGTGAGCTACACTAAAAATATACATGTTTCTCAAAGTGATTGAATTTCCAAACCTTAAAAATAGAAGTATCCATAGTGCCTTCCAAGAAATTGTGAGTCTATGATCAGATGTACCTATTCAAGCATAACGAAGATGCAATCCATAACCAAAGGACATATTCAATGACCAAAGGTAAAATTGATCAACTTGAAACCTAGAAAACCATAGATGCATTTATTTAATGAGGGAATTCATGGCATGTGGATCGACGTGCTAGTTTTCTTGAATGATTGGCATGAAGGGAAATTATTGAGCCTACTCTCACATTCCTTGTAGTGGAAAGGATGCCTTCAAGGTAGCAAAGGCATGCATACATCACTACTTTTACAAACTCTACAAGTCCTTTGTTCTTTCAACTCCTTTTTCTCTTTGCAGATAAGTGGTTAAAAATTGTATTCATTACCATTGAAAAAAGAAGCTATTTCATTCACTTTGTTGCCTCCACATCCTTCTTTACTCTACCTACTTAGTGAATAAGCTTGTTGTAGATTGAATTTAAGAGTATTAATCAAAGTTTCACTGCATTTTTCCCATTATTTCCATGCATTTACTTCCAAACTCAAATTCTTCAACTTCTCTTCTAGTTTTGCATTTTTCTTATTTATTTTTTCCACCTCTATATTGTTTTCCTTAAGATTTTTAGATGCTACTTCTTGAACACATGTCAAGATATGCATCTAAAGCCTTTGTCTCTTCTCCTCCACAACTTCCCTGAATTGCTCCCATGCACAAAGAGCCAAAAAAGAATACATAAATCAACCTAGAGAGAAGAATAATTAGAAAAAGAAAAGAGATAAATTAAGGAATTGATGAATTATAATTTCCACAAAACAGACATGCAAAGTGACAATTTGAGAAAAACATAATGTATGGAAACACAATTGAGAAACAAGAATGGGAAATTTCCCAATATGAGGAAATCAAAATATATGGAAACACACAAATAAACAAAAATAGAGAGCCACAAAATCCATTTATTTAATAAGAAGGAAGAACCTAAAATTATATGAAGACAAATTTGCATGAAACAATAAAACAGGCTTCTCTAGACAAACAAGCAAAAAATAGGAATGAATGTTACACATGTTTCTTCTTACTTTCTTCTAAATTAAAGGTATATTCCATAAAAATTATCACAATTTTGGAAAGGCTTGCATAGATTTTTTCCGCATTTGCACAAATGTTGTTTTAGTGTTTAGTAAGCTTGAAAGACAACCAAAAATTTGTGATGTCTGTAACTAATGGTGAAAGGAATTTGGAGCATTTATTTTTATACAATTGGATTTGTTATAGCTCAATCTAAAAGAAAGTATTAATGCATTCACCAATCAATGAAGTCTCTTGAATTTCATAGTTTCCATGATCAGTAACTTATAAAGACAATACAAGTGGAATATGCAAGAAAAAATGTGGTATAGAGTGCTATATAATATGTATTCAACAAGATCATACCATCTAACTCTCAAGGATGAGATTGTTAATCTATGGGCCAATTTCTATATTATATTTATCACAGGGGCTTTGTATCTGAAGCACCTAAAATCTGCAAACACTCATAACCTCAAACATGGGTTAGTTGTATACAAATTCATCAAATGCTCCTATGAAATAACATCTTATGCTTCAAAATGAAACAAATGACAAAAGAGATCAAAAAGACATTACGAAAGCATAACAAGTATCTATTCCATATTGGATCGGTGTCAAATGTGCCAATAACCCTTTCCCAATCCTTGCTAAAACTCAAATGATGCAATGCAATGGTGATGGGAAAAATTAGTTCTCAATTGAAGAGAGTAACTTTGCATGAGAGTGTAGATGATTGATGAAGAATGAGGCCTTTCATTTATATATTTTCAAGTTGGAAGAGAGCTCAAAATAGAACAATGTGGGATAATGATTTTTCCAATGAGATGAAGCCACTTGTCACATTATGATAGGTTGAGGAATGTGCAAGTTTTGGCCAATGTGCCAAAGAGGGGGATATTCAAATTTGAAATTGTGAATTAAATGTTGAGTGGGGGACATGAAAGAGAGAAGTTATTGCAATGTTGGAAGGGACAAGTCAACTTGTCTTCATATTCAAACTTGAGGAATATTCTCAAAAAGATGCTTTGTTGAGGGAAAATGCTGATTTTATAAATGAATTAAAATGATTTATTGGTGCAAGTGGGAAAAGCTAGAGGATGTGATGGGTGGTTAGATTAGGTTAATATGGATTAGGTTATCTTAAATGATGATTAGGGGTTTTGACCCATTTGACTTAAATATTTGGATTTAAATTAAATCAAAGGGAAATGAAATGTGATTTTAGACTTAATTAAATAAAAGGTTTGATTTATTTAATCAAGGAGGGTGATGTTAGGATCAAGTTGATTTATTTAATTTAAATTAATGACTTTAGGAGATTGACCAAATAAACTTGATTTATTTAATGAATGGATGAATATGACCTAATCAAATGCATGATGTCAAATTCACATGTCTACATTTTGCCCCTCTTTGAAGCAATGTACTTTCTATGTTGGTTCAAAGAATAAACTTGCCGTGATCAAAATTCAAAAATTTCATGATTTTTTCAGATGCCCTAGATTTTGTGGATGTGAAAATCTGCAAATGGTTAAAATCCTAACATACAAAGCATGATTAGTATTTTAAAACAAAGCCAACAATCAACATCCCTATGAAATAACTCAACATTCCTAATAATGCAATCAAAGCAACAAAGTATTAGATAAAAAATTGAAAACATACAATAAAACATGGAGTAAATTATATCTCATAGTGGATTGGTGCTTTTGTAGAAAGAATCCCTTTCCCAATCCTTGATAAGCTTTATGATAAAATGCCTTGGAGATGGAGTGGACAAAATCAGCTCTCAATGTGAAGAGAGTGACTTTGCATAATATTTGTGGATGCTAAGAAGAAGAATAAACCTTCCATTTATAGAATATTTTGATGAGAGAAATAGCCAAATGGATGAATGTGGGACAAAGATTTAGCCAATGAGATGAAGCCACTTGTCACATTGTGATAGGTTGAGGAATGAGCACATTTTGGTCAATGTGCCAAAGAGGGGGAGATTCAAATTTGAATTTGAGAGTTAAATGCTGAGTTTGACCTTGTGCAAGAGACATGTAAGGCCTCATAAATGCTTTTTTGAATGTAAATGTAAAATTGGGGGGAGATTCAAATTTGGAGAATATTCCTCAAAGATGCCATGTTGAAATAAAATGATGATTTTAAAAAACAAATAAATTGATTTATTGGTACAAGTGGGAAAAGCTAGAGGATGTGATGGGTGATTAGATTAGGTTAATCAGGGTTAGATTAACTTAATGATGATTAGATGCTTTTGACCCATTTGACTTAGATTTAGGGATTTAAATCAAATCAAAGGGAGATGAAAGGTGATAAAGATTTAGTTAAATAAATATTTGATTTATTTAGCTAAGGGGGATAATAATAGGATCAAATTGAATAAAGTTAATTTATTTAATTTTAGATGGACGATCCTTAGAGATTAAATCAATTAAACTTGTTTTATTTAATTGATGGGCGAATATGAACTAATTAAATGTATGATGTCAATTTCACGTGTCTACATTTTTCCCCTATTTGAAGCAATGTACTTGCTACATTGGTTCAAAGAATAAACTTGCCACAATCAAAATTCAAAAAAATTATGATTTTCTTCGGATGCCCCAATGGAAAGAAGTACATTGGTACAATATCTTCATTTTGTAACATACCATAAGAGACTTGTAAATTGAATTTATGGTATTGCAATTTGTTTGTGTGTTGTAATCTTTGATTTATCTTGAGTTTGGTTTCAATAGTTGGATAACTTCTAGGATTTATCTCTTGATATCTATGGCACAACAATAATGCAAACACAACTAAAATTCAAAGACTAGAAGCATATTGGAGTGATCATGACATTCATCTAACTCACATTGACAACACTTTCTAGGTAGGAGATAATTTAGCAATTAGTTTGACATATTTTTCATTCCTCTATTATACTTCTTTTCTTTAATATTTTTTCTTTGTAAGTTGAGTGGATGCCTTGCACTATTTGTAAGTGGTGGGGTACATGTTAATTTTTTTGAGTCAATTTCTTGTGCCAGAAGCATATAGAGTTTATTTAATTTTTCAATGTGTTTATGTTATGCATACATAATAAACTAAAATTGAGGTCTTTGCTAAAATAGGCAATTGAATCTGTGAACCAAGAATTGGAGTTGGATTTTTCTAGCCTTGGAGTAGTGAATACCATGTTCACAACTCTTTTTAGGTGAGTATCTCTCCAATTTAAGTGACATATTGTGAAATCTGTAAGGAATTTGGTTGCTCATATGCTCCAACAATTTGATCACAAATGATTGGAATCTTGGATGTCTAAAGAAAGCTTGGCGTGCCCATAAAGACTACAATATCGATGACTATTTTGGAAGAGACATTAATTGGAACAGTTACAATAAAACTACATATTTTAGGCTAGCTTGTACATAGAAGGGTGGGGAGAAATAATTTACTTTAATTTTCAAATTTTTTTATTTGTAATATTCATTTTCTTGTCATTGGAATGCCATAAACATTGAAGGTGGTTGTGAACTTACTACAGGTTGAAAAACAATGTGCACACTTTTATTCTATTACACTAACAAAAGCAGAAGAAGAGGCAAGGCTAGTAACATGAGTAACATCCTTTGATAAGAGAAAATTCAAAGTAGGTTCTACTATTATTGTTCATATTTACTAGGTTTTACTAATTTGTTTTAGAAAAACTGTTTGTTGCCAATTACTTAGAAATAATTTCATGTTCTAAAGATTTAGTGATCTTGTTTTTTTATATCTTCAGAAAGTTTGTGTTGGGGATGCATCATGTCTTCTTCTCTCAATGGTGGATCTACATACAATGATTTTTGAATAGAATTGTAACAAAATTCCCTAATATTTTTAATGAACTTCATCAAATTCTTTTGTCTAGGTATGGGTACTAAAGGACATTCTAATGACTATTCAGTAGTGTAATTCTATTATCAACTTTAACTACAAATTATAAGCTTTCAAAATCATTAGACCATATTTACAACTATTGTATTAGAATATAGTTATTGTCTCAAGGTTTGATTTATGAGGAAGGGTATTATGGATTTAAGCTTGAGCATAGGTAACATGGCTTGGATTCATTAAATTTTTTTCTTAGTTGATCCATTGTACATATGTGTATATTATTTGATGTGTTAAGTGACTAGCAATATCAGGGCGTCATTGAAGATTCTTGTGTATTTTTAGCTTATAGTTCCATTACAATTCATTTATTATTGATATAAATTCATTAATATTTCATTATTATCATTTTTTATGATAAACTAAAATGGGAAATTTACTTAAGTCACTATTGTTTTATAATCATTTCTCTCTTTGGTATTTGTGCAATCCAATGTTATAAGTACAAATGTGTAAACAATGAAAGCATTGATTCTATTTAAGTGACAACTATCTAGTGGTGAAGAAGAATCCATTAATGTGTCAAGTAATGTTGTTTTGAATTGTAGAAGAGAATGAAAGAGCATAAATTTTTCATGAAAAAATAAACAACAAACATTATGGCCATAGAACAAGAAGAAAATAGCTTTTTTGTAACTCACAAGTATCCACCCAAAATTGACAATAGTATACATGTTTTTTCCTTTCACTTCTATTTATATTTGACTAAATTGTATAACCTTTTATAAATAGTTATATGAGTATATAGTTCTTATCATAGTTAAGGTTTATGTTTTGTGTTTTATAGATAAAATTTCAAGTGTTTTTTTTTTGTTTTTGTGATGGTTTTTCAGGTTCATGGTAGAAAGTGGGATTTATGTTAGTTACACTTTTTGAATATTTATACAATTTGGGATATTCAAATCTCATTCTAGTTCCTCTAGGATTGGTCTGGGGAACTATTGGTAGAATTCTTATGGCAATTACTTCTTTTTGGTTTTAGATGGAGGAAAGAATTTCAATGGTAGTTTGATTCTAAATCTAGATGCAAGGAAATAGTTTCTTATTCATTTATACCTATCATTCTAAATATCCCATATCCAAATTTTATCATATTCCAATCATCAAATATTTATCATATATAGGTGACTGTAGTATTGATAGAAATGCCTATTTGCATGAACCACCCAATTTTATGATATTTACTCTTTTTTGTGATGATTATCATGTAAGGACTTTATTGGAAACTATTATAATCACAAAATTTAATTCAATAACAATCCTATGCAGATAGTTCTCATGTCTCTCAGTAGTAGGACTCAAGGCCTTTGGCAATTAATAAGTTGGAAAAGAGGAATAGTATTATAAATTGTAGTGTAGAAAATTGTTTCCCTTTACATTTTCACACTTAATTAGGAATTAATATTAAAATTAACTTAATTATGCCTTAATTTAGTGTTGTAATATGTATTTTACATATTCATATTAAGTTTAGGGCCCTATTAATTAAAATGGACTTAATTGCGCCTTACTTTTGGTGTTGTAAAGTGTACCCCTTTACGCTTTCACACTTATTTAGGGCTTCCTTAATTAATTGAGAATAATTTTCCTTAATTGGCCCCTTTAATTCAAATCCAAAACTAATTGACTGCATTTTTCAAAGAGGAAAACCTGACATTCATTAATTCCTTGACATAACACTTCTCATTAAGCAATGTGTGTCCTACATAAGTGACCTAGGATCCATTCACCCATGGGCGAATGGGTCCTCAC
Source organism: Sequoia sempervirens (assembly GCA_007258455.2). NCBI lineage: Eukaryota > Viridiplantae > Streptophyta > Pinopsida > Cupressales > Cupressaceae > Sequoia > Sequoia sempervirens. The sequence continues at coordinate 4,363 of VDFB02298954.1, read as the reverse complement.
TTACACCTAGAACCTAATTTAAGTTATGTTTTTGGTAGTATTTTAACATTTCAAATCTATATTCAGATGTAGCCTTATGTTATTTGAATTATAGGAAATTAATGTTATATACCTATAAATATAAGGTCATTTCACTAAGTTTCATCTAAGGAATTGTCTAATATTTTCAAGTGAGAAAAAGTATAGTAAAGTTGATCAAGAGTAATTCAAGGAATTTAAGAGAAAATTTATTAAAGAATTATTATGAGAATCAAGATCCAACTATCACATCAAGGTCTTCTTGCATCATGCATGTTATTGGTGCTAATATGGTGATGTAGTATTTATGATCCATTAAAGTATTCAAGGCATTGTTTCAAATTAGGTTTCAAGGTTCAAGATCCACATCCATTGAAGCCATTTCATCCAAGTTGTAGATCTACATTCCAAGGTTTATTCAAGGGTTATAACATTGATTTGTTCATTTATCATTCCTTTCATTCTATTTAATTTTATTTCAATGTTTGATTACCAAAATAGGGTTTGACCAAGGCAAACCCCCATTCACCAAAAGAAAAAAAAATTTCCCTCTTGATTTGTGTTTGTAGATCTAGGTGAAAGAAATCTTGGAGATCTCTTGAAGAGAAAAATTGGAGAAGTTGTCATATCATAGAAACTCAATTATGGAATTTATTTCTTGCTTTCTGAACCTAAAACCTAAAAATATTGAGAGATTCGATCTATAACAGAGGCTCTTGAATGTTGCAAAAATACCCTAACTTAGGACCCATTCACCGCTAGGTGAATGAATCCTAGATCAACTTCAACATAGAACTTTTGGTGATTGGTACACATCATAGATTACCTCTCTTTAATCTATGACCTGGTTTCTAGTTCCATCAGTATTGAGCTTAATCTGTTAGATCCAAATTGTAGATTGTATTTTGGGTTGATTTAGTATTTTTTATACTTCTCCCCAAAGTGTTGTTTAATTTGGACCCTCGTCCTTACAAGAAAAGGAAATAAGTATATTCAGACTTTTCCTTGATTCAACTACAGGTTATAATTCATTTTATTGTTTGCATCTCATTTCTTAATGAAATAGAAGAGAAATAGGTCCCCTAGTTAGTTCATCAACCTCATTTTGGTTAAACCCACCTAGTTTTCTTCATTTCATTTTGGTGAACCTAAATTTAATTGGAGAATATGATAATAGAATAAAAAATTTCATAAATGATTTCACCTTAACAATCTTGAGAACAATTCATTCTTTTACCCTTCCATGAAACAACCAACACCCCTAACATCCCACCACTTGAGATGTTTGGTCTTGTAAGTCCTAACATTGAGTTACAAACCAAGCCTAAACCTACAAAAATGAGTGAACCTAGGTCCTCTAATCAAGTGTATACCTTGTTAAAAGGCACATGACAACTAAGACGGGGGGGGGGTGAATTAGTTGTCACCAAAATAATCTCAAAACTTCAACACTTATCAATTTCACAACCACACTGTTCTGTTATTAAGTATGAACATGAAATGCAGATGTATAGGAGTGAATTTGCACCCCTTATGCAAATTCCCCTTTTTTCCTTACTCCGCTTTAGAAGACCAAGTTTGGAGGCTTACCTACATCTAAGCTCACTGCTTTCATTCCACTCGATGCTTATTTTGAGTGTCGATGGGGGAATTTTTGTTAGGGATTCCTACGCGACACACTTAAATCCCTAGCAAATTCTTGTGGCTAAACCTGTAGAGGTGTTACAATTCTCATTGCTAGTTAACTTGTAATGCCCTCTTCAATCGACTGACCCAAATATGGCCATTTTCTTCATCTCCCCTTCAAATTCCCTCCTACATGCATTTTATATCGTCCAAGCATTTAGTTCAACTCCTTTTGTATCCCTCCAAGCAATTTAATCTCCATTCCATCATTCTAGCAACACTTTTGCACTCCATAGCAACAAAAAATTCACTCCATCACTTCAGTAGAGAAAGTGTGGGAGAACACCATTGCACCAGAGGCTCTAGTACTCCCATTCTCTCCTCCATTAGCCTTGAGCCCTCTTGGTGGAGGTGGAAAGATTCCCCTTCCTATCCTCTATTACTTGGTCGAGTAAGAACATTTACTTTTTTGTAGTGTTTTAGTGTTCTTGATTACATTACTTTCTTTATCATACTTGCTTTCTTGGCTATCTGTGGAGGTGGAAACATCTAAATGAGGGTCTGACTGAGGTAGGCCCCTATACAATTGTATAAGAGTGAATTTGCACCCCATGTACAAATCCCCTTTTTTCCTTTATCCACCTTAGAAAACCAAGTTTAGAGGCTTAATTCCACCTAAACTCACTGCTTGCATCCCACTTGGCACTTGTTTTGAGCATTGGTGGAGGTGTTTATGTCAGGGATGCCCACACAGTGCACTTACGTTCCTAGTAGATTCCTGTGGCTGAACCTATAGAGGCGTTACTCTTCTCATTGGAGGTGAAGTTGTAACGCCCCCTTCAGCCAACTGACCTGAATATGGTCGTTTTTCTCCATTCTTCCTTTAAATTCATCCCTTGAACATTCATTCTAACTTATTCACTAGATTCACAAGCTTCTTCCGTACTCTTGCACTCACTCTCAAGCTCTCAAGCAGCATTCCACGCATTCCATTGCAACCAAAGCAACACTCCATCACTTCGATAGAGTAAGTTTGAGACCACGCCATTGTAGCAAAGGATCGAGTACTCTCATATTCTCCCCCAAGTAGCCTTGAGTGCTCTTGGTGGAGGTGGTAAGCTTCCCTCTCCTCTCCTCTATTAGTTGGTTGAGTAGCATAACACTATTTTGTAGTACTTCTTTTCTCTTTACTACATATTATTTCCTTTATCTCATTTCCTTAGCTATCCGTGGAGGTGGAAACACCTAAATAGGGTCTAACTGAGGTAGACCCCTATACAACCACCCGACATTCTCCTCTCTGTCTATGTGTAGGAGTATGTGCTTCTCAAGGGATTAGCTGGAAAACGAATTCCTTGGTGAGATCCTCCTCACTCTCTTTACTCTTGTGTATTTTCTTTACAATATTATAGAGTATTTCATTTACATAATCACATCATTTTGGCCCTTTAGTTAATTAGCTGGGTCGTTAGCTAGTTTTATTAGTTTAACCTCATCTTCACTGTTGTCTGGTCATATAGATGCTAGCATACTTTTGAGATTCCAACATGCCGCGCTAATGTCTAGAGACTGCACTTTCATCCTCAAATAGAGAGCTTCTTGAGGCGTAGCATTAGACCTAAAAATTGGCTCACCTGGCCCTTTCTTGTGTTTCGGGTCTGTAGAGTAACTAAGAGGCCTCATGGTCCTCATTACTCTTGCCCCTTATTTCCTTACATTACACTTAGCTGAGGTAAGTTAGGGAAGCCTCTCACATCTTGACCCTCCATGACCTAGGGTCTTGCACATGGTGGTCCCCTGAGCTCTTACTTTTTTGGTGAACTCGACGTGAACTATTTTGGTTCCATTCTTGTGATCCTGACAGTTCCTTTCCTCGTACTCTAGTAGTCTTGTAGGTGAGAGTGTTGTGAGGTTGTCGCCTTAAAACCCAACCTATGACCCCTAGTTGGTGTAGTTGGAAGGTTCCAAAGGTATTGCATGGTGAAACCTTACTTGGGTCACCGTCTTATCAATTAACCTTTAGGGACTTTGTGAAAGCATTGTCTAGTGTGCATAATGGATTCCTTCTTGCACCAACCCATCCCCTCTATGTAACCTATGGATAGTGGTATTGGTATAACTTTCATCTCACAGGACTTGCTGACGGGCTTTAACAAGGAACTGTCTCCTCTTTATATTCCTATGTGGATCAATGGAAACATCGTAGCAGGTGTTCTCATTGATCCGACATCACAAGTGAACATGATAATAGAGGAGATTATGCTAATAAATTTCTTACACAATGATGGGTATGATGCTCCTGTGAGTACCATCCTCACACATGATGGGCTTTCTGTACCCCCTTTCGGTAGTATTGTCTTGTCAGTCTTAGTTGGACCTAAGTCTGTGAAACTCCTATTTGATATCATCCCTAGGTTTCAACTCTTTAGGGTGAAATTGGGTATCCCGTGGTTAGTGGCAATGAATGTGGTACCCTCTGTGCCACATAAATGTTTGAAATTTATCCATGGGTGCTCCGTGCATGTAATCCATGACACTAGTTATAGAACGCTAATTTCATGTGGTAGCTACTCCTTGGACCACTCTTGGCCTATGCCTTTTGGTCCTCTCCCTCCTAAAATGGAACTTCTATAGAAAAAATATCAAAACTATAAGAAATGATGGCTAAAGCCAAAAGTGAGATACCCTCCCTCACCTTATGTTGTTTCACATAGGGCTT
>VDFB02298953.1:0-22703 GCA_007258455.2 Sequoia sempervirens | reverse complement strand
ATACCATGAGGACTTGACAGTTTAGTCTTATCCATTTATATACCAACCCGAATGAAAAACTAGTTGGAGTAACCTTCGAGTTCTCCTTTCGGATGTGTCTCTTAGGTAGGCCCTCTAAAGGTAAACAATAGGGAGAAAGAACATCCATACTTCAATCAACATTCGTTTAGAAATAAAGGGAGAACACACGCAATATACCTAACTCACACTCACAAAGGATCTTGTTCAATTTAAGCCCAAATCGAAAGTGGAGGAATCTTTTATGTAATCCCACTGTCATCAAAAAGACTTTTGGTTCTTAAGATCGTCGTGAAGCACAAGAGAAGTGCATACGCCTTTTTAGATGAGATTACTTTGGATAAGAGATTACAAAACACAAAAAATACATGTTCATTTTAAGCCTCAAAGCAATGATGAATTTGTTTTAAAGTGCCAAGATGAAGTGTGAAGTTGCTTGTTCAATTTGTTTATCCTTAAACGAAATCTAGTAGATTTGCTCTAAGATCCATTTTAAGCCCCTTGCCATGAAAATTGAAAAACTTTTGCTATGTTTGTTTTAGAGCCCAAAAACAAATGAGTTCGCCTAAGATAGAAAATTAAAGTGTGCAACGGAAGCTCAAAGCATTTAAAAATGCTTTATGACTTTCACATTTCAATGCCCAAATCCTTAACTTCGATCTTGCTTTTATTTTTCACCCAACTCCAACGTTCGGTTTTAATGTTCACCTTCACCTACAAACATCACAAAACGATAACAAATAATATTTAGTTTAATGTGAAAGAGGCCACATAAAAACAAAATAAGCCATAACAGAAATAAGACCAAAAATTTTGTGTTGTTTGATTCCCCAAATTATCAAGGAAAATGTGTTTGTTTCCTTGATTTTTTTATCACTTGATGATAGATGATCATGAATTGAATAGTTAGCAAATTCTCTAGATATCAATAGCAAGTTATTGAGAATATTAATAGGCAGCTTATAATGACAGTAACAACGTGGAAAATTCAAAGAATATATCTTTCATTGCTTTCAGCTCAAGTCATAAAAATAAATAAAAATAAAAAAAATCAACTTCCTTTTCCAAACTTGAACTTAGTTGTCACTGTCCTGCCTAGCATTTACTGCTCTCAATGTCAATTTCTACTTTTAATTCCAGCCAAGTGTTCCCTTCCGTGCATGTTTCCTAGGTAACGCCTATGTCATAATGTTTTAATGGCAGTATGCAAACTTTTCTCTCTTCTCTGCTATTTGTGACCAATTTCTAAGAAGATCTTCATTAACGCATTCTCATGGAGTCCTGCATTGATCATTAATTGTTGAAGCAAGTGCCCAAGACTTCTCCTTCCCCTTACTAGTTGATCTTGCATTAATTGGCAATAAATAGCCGCTTTGGGGAGTTAAAAGGAGCAGCTCTGCATCGATCTTTCTGCAGTCAAACAATGATTTAAAATAGTGCATATTCAGCCATCAAATCCACAACGATATTCTTTGGGAGCCTTAAGATTTTGTCAGTGAAATAACTTCATAAGCTGCAGCCAACAAGAGTAACACAAAATTTGAAATTTACGTGCCCAACAGCATTAACTCCTCTACAGATATTTATTTCCTGTCACTTTTAACTAGCTTTCGTTTGGTCTCCTCCTTTGTCAGAATGAAGTGATTGAAAGGCCGACTCCATCTGTGACTATTGACAAGTGCACAAAAATCCCTCTGAACCCTGCTTAATAGTATCCAATAATCATGACTCCAAATCTATCAAAATTCATAATATAAGCCTGCTATGCTTCTGTATTATGTCACATTCCATGAGCAAATATGAAAATGTTGTTGTAGCAAATGCCTAGGTAAATATACGTGTAAACTGTGGAAGCAAAGTCAAGGCAACGCATTGTTGATAGAATGCGCAAATGTACTTAGTGATAGTATGGACAAAGCATGAAGTATGTGAAATGACGCCCGAAGGACCGGACTGCTTGATATGATGCTTCAATAAATATGCATGGAAGAAATCAGCTGGGCTAGACAAAGTTGATAATGATTTGGCTCTCGAAAGTGAATCTGATGTGCGACAGCATAGCCGCGGCATATGTGCCTATGCATTTATTTCTTACAACAACATCAATCAGATTTCTCTTTGCTTGCTGCGGAAATAAAAACAACCTATTTAAAATCTATTGGTGCAATGAATTGGAAATGAACAACATTTAAGGTGCAGATACATATACACTTAATGTTATTGGTTCGCATACCAACTATAAAATGCCTATGCAGAGATGAACATAAATGCTCTTCATTTTTTCCAAAGAAAACATAACTAGAAACTCACAGCAGCTCGCAAGAATTAGAAAAAATGTACTAGTGCATCAGTGGAGTTTTGTTGTCGGATGACAACTTCAAATTTTAATACCAAGGCTTATGTAGAAGTATTTGATATTTGCAATGGGTAAACAAAATAACAAAACAAGAGTGATATGACGCTAGCAAAGATATAGATCCCTTGTCACTTGACAACGAGCCTACAATGACTTCAACAGTCAAAGTGAGTGTTAACATGGGCATGATAAATGGGACCAAGCGAGCTTACCAAGATGCAGAGTGGTACATTACCTACCTTCATTGCTTCTTTTGCGCTGAGTTTTATTGTGCTCGACCAAACAACATTGATGGAGGCTCTAGGATGCAGGCAACACTAATGGTGAGTCATTTCAGCGCTTGCAAAGGACAGGAGTAGATAAGTTTGGATGCCTAGAGATTTCACAACCTTTGACCAGCCTGTTCCCAATGTTCACCAAAGATGCCTCCCTTAACATGTACATCGAACCTGAAGCATAGAGGGCCACACAAACTCTTTGATGATTTCGTTCGGATGGTTTATTTGCATTCTATAATAGGATGCAGAAAATGCTCCAGCAAATGTGCTCAAATGGCTATACTCAGCAGTCGGCAATTAGCAATGGGAAGTTTCCAGTTCTTCAACCATCAGTAATCATGGGCTCAGGCTTCCATCAATCTCAGAACCACAGCATGCAACCGTCACTTTCACTTTCTGTTTCAAATTCACAGCTTGTAAATCCTCAACAAACTCAACAAATTGCAGGTCTGCCCCAATTGTAGTCTTCTTCTGCATCATGTGATCTCTAGTCACAAATACTAAACCAAATAAAGCAGCAGCAAATAACTTCCCAAGTTATTCCTCACAGTCAACCAGATTATCAGACTCAAGGAATTCAAAAATTGCGATTAATTATGCAACAACAACAGGCAGTGCAGAACTTTCAACAGAACATGTCAACGTTAGTTCTCCAGCAGCAACAATCACCCCAATCTCAAGGGAGCTTGGTGGTTGGGATCTCTGTCAGGCTTCGAAAAGCTTGCAGATTCTGCTATTAATGATATGCTTCCCTCATTTCTAATGCGCCTAGCTGGAATAAAGCAGAAAATGTTAGAATTTAACTTCAAAGAATGTTCAGAGTCAAAACAAACATGATAACCCACTCCTATAGACTGTCAAAGTCACAACAATAATGATGGCAGTGGAGGACGTGATTTGGGTCAAACAACGACAATGTATTCTTTTATCCTGGAACAACAGTAGGTAACAGCAAGAATGAACAACCAGAGGAATATGATGGCACGTGATTTGAGTTGAGCAGCAATAATGTATGATGTCAATAGCAAGTAGGTCGTTTGGTTCATTGTAATCCTAAAGGATTCAATATATCAGAAAGGTATGATATCCTTTTGCGCTTCAACAATTTTCAACTTTCTTAGTTTTTTAACTGTATCTAAATTTTCTGTAATCTTGTAAAGAAAAATTGAAAGAATAAGGTGATCAGAGCAACCCGGAGAAACTGTATTAGGACAACTATTACGAGCAGTTTCAATGACAAATATAAAAGAATTTTATGTTTAATCATAACTCTCATTAAATGCTTGTTTTAACTAGTCTGGCAGTGTGTATGAAGGATGCATCAGAGGCAGTGCGTATGAAGGAACAAAAACTTTAGAAAAAGACACTTCATGAACCCAATGCATAACCCATGCTAAAAGGCCAAAAACAAACAAATAGATGGAAGATTATTGAATAAAAAAGGAAAGCGATAGCATCCAAGTGATAATTTTTTTCTCTAAAGATGTAGTTGACCTTTGAAAAGTGATAGACCTAAATGGCAGAATGTATTCAAAATGCAGAAATTTTAGACGATGCATATGAACTGTTTGATAGAATGTTTTAAAGAGCTGTGGTCTCATGGAATGTAAATTTTAAGCAAATGCCCTCTTTCTAGCGCCATTATGTGAGTACCTCTCAAATCTGCAAACATTCTAAACTCCATAAAGAAGGTGAGTGCATACAAATATGCTAAATACTCCTATGAAATAATGCAAAATGTTTCCTAAACATGATAGTAAATCAAACTAAATTGAAAGCATGAAAGAAACAAGATACATATCTATCCGATAGTGGATTGGTGCTTCTTTGATGTGGAAAGAAGCCCTTTCCCAACCCCTTTTTGATAAGCTAAATGATAAAATGCTTTGAAGATGATGGAATGATGGATGGGCAAAATCAGTTCTTCAAATGAAGAGTGACTTTGCATATGATTTGAGGATCAAATTGTGGAGGATTTGCTCAAAGATGAAGCTTCTATTTAAGGATTTTCAAAATGCTAAGTGTTGAAGGGAGACCAATGTAGGACTAAGATTGGACCAATGAAAGGGCACTTGTCAAGTGGTGAGTGGTTGATGCATGTGCAAGATTTGGGAAGAGTGCCCATGAGAGGGAGAATTTGAATTCAAATTTTGCAATAAATTTAGAGAGGGGGACAAGAAAAAGAGCAATAAATGCTATGTTGGAGGGACAAATCAACTTGTCATGATTTTCAAATTTGAGGGCCATGTTGAGTGAAAATGAGAATTTTAATAAATCAATAAATTGATTTATTTGTGCAAGTGGAGATATCTAGACAATGCAAGTGGGTAAGATTAGCATTTAATCAGGATTAGATTAAATTAATGATGATTAGGCTAATTTGACCTTTTAGGACTTAAATACTTGATTTATTTAATTCAGAAAAGGATGAAGTATGATTTGGATTTGAATTAAATAAAGTCCTGATTTATTTAATTAAATGGATGATGCAAGATGAAGGTTGAATGATTTATGAGAGATGAAATGGTATTATTTGATTAAACCTTTGGATTGACCTACCTGATGAATGGATTGTTGTGTTTGATCAATCAATGAGCGGATGAATATGCATAATGCTAATTTGACGTGTCTACATTTTGAATGTAAGCCTAATAAATAACATTAAATGTGAGTTAATTCCCGACCCACTTACAAGCCTGTGGGACCCATTCACCATATGGGGTGAATGTCCCTCTTGGACCCAAAATCAAAATAATTCAAATTTTCTTTAGGGTTTTATTTAAAAATACCATGTCGGCCTCGATGATGTATCATTGGTTATTAGGGTACAAGAGTGTATAAATAAGTGTTTTTCTCCTCATTTTACATCTCCTATAATTTTCTAATTCATTCAAGCATTCAATCATCCATTCACTCATTCAAGCACTTTCCATTATTCAATCAAGCATCTTGGAGTAGCCATTGACATAACTTCAGATTTCTTCAACAAGGTTGTGGTGAGTTTAGGCATTTTCATGTTGTTTATTCATTTTTCCTTGCTCATTTCATTTCATTTCTTCATTAAGGGTTTGATTACCAAAGTGGGATTTGACCAAGGAAAATCCCTATACTCTAACCCTTAACCATTTCCCCCTTTGCATGTGTGTTTGCTGACTTTTGTATGTAGATTTATCAAGAAATTAGGTGTTGAAAGGTGGTAAAGAAGTCAACAAAGTGTTTCAAGTCAACTAAACCCTATTTCAAGCTTGGAGACAACCTAAAGTCCATTTTCTATAGATTTGACTTCATCAACTTGACAAGAAGACAAGTGTAGATCTGGAATTACAAAATTGACCTTTGATTTCACAAAATTTTGGGAGAGGACAGATTCACCATCAGTGGTGAATGAGTCCCACCTTAAGGCTGAAAAAGTAGATCGTGTCAAATTCAGTTCTCAATAGCTAGAAACCAGTTTTCAGGAGTTTTTGCCAGTAGCAAGACTAATTCGCCATCAGTGGTGAATGAATCCCACTGGTGATTCTCACTTATTTCTGCCATAATTCAGGTCATTCCAAATTTAACATTCATTACCTAGGTGTACTCTGTTCAACCTTCTTTCAATTTTGTTTTACATTTTTTCATGTTTTAGTTCATTCTTGCATATCACATTGTATTTTCAAACATTGCATATTTCATAGGTTTGGCATACTTAATCAATCAATTTTAATACTTAGTTGCATTTACAACATTGCATTTAGTCATACTCACATCATACAATTCCTTATTTTAATGAACATCCATAATTTTTAGGTTTTATCTCTCCTTTTAGGTGAAAGATCCTAAGAGTGCAAGAGAAGCCCATAGACCACCTATAAAATTGTTGGTTCAAGGGTTTTTCACCTAAAGGAGAGAGATAGACCCAAAAATCTTGGTGGTTCACTCAAACTAATACAAGTATAATTGAAATATGAATGAAATGTACCTAGAAAATATGATCTAAATGCAATACACTAAAAAAGTAAATGAGTTACTAATGCAAAACCTAAGAAATGTAACTTGTTTGAAAACACATCATGATATGTAAAGCTAAACTAAATCACCTAGAAATGAAGGAAAATTGTAAAAAAAATGAATGAAGCTGAATGTGTGTACTTGAGAACTTGTTGGAGACTGAAAAAGACTTCTGGAATGCCACTAATGGTAATTTTTAGGCCTAGTGGGACTCATTCACCATTCTGGGTGAATCAGTCCCAATTCTGGAAAACTATAATAGAGCCCATTTTAGCCAAATGGGTATCCAAATCTACAAAAATCTTTGAGAAAAAATTATAGTGGGACTAACTCAAGTGGGACTCATTCACCATTCTGGGTGAATTAGTCCATTTTGGCTTTTCTAAAAAATAGAAATGGAATCTAAAGCTCCCGATCTGCTCAATCTACACCTCTAGGTGTCAAGTTCTAAAACCCTAATTTCTGAGGCTGTAAATGAAATTTTGTGAGCATTTTGGCCTTGTAAAAATGGAGGTAACCTCAACAAGTTTGCAACCTAATCTGCAATCATGTCTAAGCCATCCAAGCACCTAAATCTGCAATCACATAAAGGAAGTTAGAGAAAATGTTAAATGTTAGGGATTGGGGGTTTACCTTGGTCAAACCCATTTTTATGTAATTAAACCAAATGAAGAAATAAGATGAAGCATGAACATGAAATGAAGGGATTAGTACCTTTCCTTAATGGTAGATCTTGGATTGCTACAACAATATGAAGAATCTTCCCTTGAATGTCTAAAAAATGTTATCTTTATGATTTAGAATGCTAAAACCCTAGCTTGCTTGACTTGAGGTAGAATATAAATGATGAATAAGATGAATGAGTTATGAATTATGGTTTAGAAACTTTTATTTATAGACAATTCACCTTATTTTCTTGTTAATTGGATCCCTAAGGCCGACATGGAGAGAAATTAAACTTAAAACCTATTTTTTTCTTTCTCAAACCTGAAAAATGGCTCAAATGGGACTCATTCACCATTAAGGGGGAATGGGTCCCACCTGGATGGGTCTAATTCACCTCTAATGGTGAATGGGTCCCACAAGGGCCATTTTTTCTAGCTAGAATGTCAAGAAGTAAGAAAATCACATTTATATGATGACTGTCAGTTATTTGATCAAATTCAGCATCAAGATGCACAATATGGGGCCATAGGGGCCTATTAATGATGATATAAAGGATGGATAAGGCCAATGACACAAATTTCAATTTGAAAGTGTGATTAAATACACTTTACATCATTAAAATAGGGTCCATATAGCCTAGAAAGGCACAACATCTAATGTGAATGTGTAAGACACATTACAACATTGGATTAAAGTTAAATTTAATTTACACACCTTCTAGATTGATGTGAAAATACAATTTAATATATTTTACAATATTAAATTAAGGGGAAAGTAGGTTCATGAGACTTAAATACTTAATTAAAGTCTAGAAAACTGTGAAAGTCTTTTACAACACTTTACAACACCTTTACAAGAAATTGATATATACATTTTCTTCAATTTGCAAGGGTCCAAGACCTAGTGTGTATGTGTAAAAATCCTCACAACACTAGATCAAGGTGTTATTAAGTCCAATTTATCATCAATTATTCCCATATCAAGCAATAAATACTTTTTTCTACACTACAAATAGGTATTACTTATGCCTTTAATTAGTAATATTCAATTAAAAAGTATACTTTTTTTAAAGTTAGACCATAAATTTAGGTATGGCATTTCTTTTGTAATGCTTATGTGGCACTAAATAATTTATTACTTTGATTTTATTTATTTTGATTATTTTTTATTTGAATATTCGTTATGATGGTCATCACTAATAGGAAAACGGATTATATAGGGGAAAATATCAATTAGAGACTAAAGATGTTCATAGTCCAATCAAAGACTCACTCAAACCATCTTTGATCCAAAAGAAATGAATAGACCTCACCAAAAGAAGAATGCAATGACACGATACACATATTTTGCATTGTTAGAAGAATTTAAATAAAAGGCATGCTTGTTTTGTGTGAAAACAATCATGCATTTGACTTCAGAAAAGACATTCTACTATACCTATTGTAATAAAAAAGGAAGCATAAAAAGTGGGCAAGTTTAAGTGCAAAATGAATATAGACAATGTAAAACTAAAAATAATTAATAATGTTTACAATTGGTTCACCAAATCTATCTATTGATATCCGAACATTATATAGTTGGGAGTGATGAAGATATTTTTTGAGCGTGCATGTTGAAGTACGCATCAAAACACTGTTTCCCTCTAGTGCATGCAGTAACAAATGTTTGTGCCATAGAAAAATGGCCCCTTGCCATTTTCATAGTCTTTTAGGCCTTGCTTCATGATGCTTGGTCCATTTTTCCTTGATTTATTGATGTAATGTAGCTTGAATATGCACATTTAAGTCCTTAAAATTCAAATAATGGCATCTTGTGAAGGTGTTGTGAAGTGTTGTAAAACATTTCTACAGCTTTCTAGACTCTATTCATTACAATTCACCTAAAAATCACCTTTCCATCACTTATCAAGTCCTATTTTGAAGTTTTGTAAATTCTTGTAACAAGATTTCATGCTTTTTTAGGCATAATTTCACTATTTACACCTTTCTTATGCTTTATTTGACCCCTTTATGCCCTTATAAGGCTTAATTAAGTGTATTTTTGAATGTAAACCCAACAAACAACATTAAATGTGACTTAGTTTCTGACAGCACTTTCAAGCCTAAGGTGGGACCCATTTTCCATGGGTGGTGAATGAGTCCCTCTTAGCTCTAAATTCAAAATATTTCAAATTTCCTTTTGGGTTTTTATTTAAAATTACTTGATGTCAACTTGTGATGAGGTATCAACAAGTTACTAAGGCACAAGTGTGTATAAATAAGTGTTATTCTCCTCATTTTACATCTCCTACAATTTTCCAACTCATTCAAGCATTCAACTAGTATTTGAGAACTTTGCATCCTATAATCCAACATTAATCAAGCATTCAAGAGCAGCCATTGACATATCATCAAATTTTCTTCAACAAGGGTTTGGTAAGTTGATAACACTTATATGTTATTTGTTTATCATTCTCTTTCATTTCATTATTTCATTAAGGGTTTGATTACCAAAGTGGGATTTGACCAAGGAAAATCCCTATAACCTAACCCTTAACCATTTTTCCCCTCTTGCATGTGTGTTTGCAGACTTGTGTATGAAAATTTGACAAGCATTTAGGTGTTGCAAGGTGGAAAATAAGTCAAAAAAGTGTTTCAAATCAACATCTTATTTCAACCTTGGAGAACACATTCTATCCGTTTTCTGCAAATTTGACTTCGGCAACTCGACAAGCAAACAACCTCATATTTGGTGCTATAGAATTGTCCCCTGATTTCTCAGAATTTTGGGAGAGGACTGATTTTCCATTAGTGGTGAATGAGACCCACCTTAAGGCTAGAAATCTAGGTTTTGTCAGATTCTAGATCCTGACACTTAGAAAGTTGTTCCTGACAATTTTTATCAGAAGCAGGACTGATTCACCATCATTGGAAAATGATTCCCACTATTTATTTTTTGTGATTCCAGTTTCTTCAATTTCTACCCAAGTGCACTCTGATTCAGTCTCTTTCTATTCTATTTTGCACTTATTCATTCATAGTTCATTATTTGCAAACATCATTATGTTTTCCAACATTGCATAAATCATAGGGTTTGCACACATGATCAGTCAATTAGTTCATATAACTGCACTTAGATCATTCCATTTAGTTTAAATAACATCATACATTGCATAATTTGAGTGAACCTAGCTAGCACTTTTGGCCTACCTCTCGCCTTTTAAGTGCAAAACCCTAGAAGAGTTAGAGTCTTATGGTGCCCAAAATCCATAGTTCATTTTGGTGAACCCGCATATTGAACACTTTACACTTTTTATTTCTATTGCATCTTGCATCTTAAACTTCATTTGCATCAACATTCAGTTAGGATATTGATTTGTTTTTGCATCCTAGCATTTCTTAATTTGCATTAGTGAAAAAATCATTTAGATTTCATTTTTGCATTACATATCATTGAAAAAACTGAAAATCTACATCTGCATTCTTAATTGGCATCTGAAAAGCATTAGAATCAAATTAATTTTTTTGAAAAACACAAAACAATCTCATAATGGGACTCATTCGACACCCTGTTCGAATCAATCCACTTGCACATTTCAAACTGCATTTTAGGCATTTTTTGACATTTTTTTGTATTTTGTTCTCTATAGTTACTTCTCTATTTTAGTTTACAAAAAAAAAATTCTTTGCATTTTGCACTCCTAGATTACTTTTCCTTTGCATTCACCCTTTCTTTTGTGGTACTTGTATGATTTTTTTATGCCCCATTGATAATACTTTAGTGAGATGAAGTTCTACACTCATGGCTTCCCGCGATGGCACTTTCGTTGTGGACCTTGGGATCGCAAGAGCTCCTACTCCTAGTATGGAAAACATCGCATTAGGCATGGACAATAACACTTCTATTCCTTCACCTTTCCATCCAATGAATGTTGACACACAAAAAATTCCATCCCGCAAGAAAAGTTCATTAATATTCATGAGGATTTTGCATACGGGTATGTGCAGGATCATCATGGAAAAAACAGGCCCTTAAGGGCAAAAATTAAAAATCAGAGTTAGACAACTCTGACATAAAAAATTTGAATAAGCTATCTATATTATTCTCAAAAATATGTAAAAAATAGAATCCATATAGCAAGTTCGAATGTAGTTTCTAAACTACTAGGTTTGTTTTAACATATATATATATACATATATATATATATATATATATATATATATATATATATATATATATATATATATATATATATATATATATATTTGTGAGAATTTGAAATTTCAATGTAGTGGTACTTAAATTTCGTGGAAAAAATAAGCAGGTGTTTGTCTAACCACCATATAACCACACAATAAATGATAATATTTTTTTATAATATTTTAGATATTAGTAGAGACTCATGCCCATGTGATGCATATATTTTTGTAATTTTTCTCCTATAATAATTAATTATGAATTTTTATTACAACTTTTTAAAAATATAAAACTCAGATGTCCTGGACCACCTTTAACTTGGTCAAACTTCCATGAAATCTTCAATTCTTATTTTTTAACTTCTATAGCACAAGCATAGAATGTATACATGTTTTGGATTCAAAAATGTGATACCATTTGAAAGCTATACAATCACCCTATCAATCGTGATCTTTTAGTCATAATTTGAATAGAAAAATGAATAATAATTACTTATTAAATTCAAAGTAAAGCATAATTTATATTAGTGGGAAAGTCGGTAATCTCCCTTTAAAACCCTTTCGCTTCATCAATTTTGGGTAAAAAGTCACTACTCTGCTCCATCATATTTCACTTTTTGGCCCATCATGATTTTGCACATACCCACACTTACAACAAGAATTGTCCCTTGAAAACATTTCCACCATGGCCATACCCATGATAGAAAACCTTCATCATTTGATTGAAAGTGATGATGGCTTAGAGGTTATGAAAATAATTGTTGAGATTTACAATAAACATGCCTCTTCCACTTCCCAATCTGCAAAAATTGTTGTAAGCAAAGGAAGACCTCACTTTCCTCCCCCAAAACCATTGCATCCATACCAACTTATACCAAGTTCCTTAGGTTACAACAACTATGCAATAGGTTAGTTATGTGGCTCCTTCTTTCACAATTCCAACTAGCATTCCTAGTTCTCTTCTGGCATCACAAGTCCCATCTACCACCTTCACCCCTCTTAGTGTTCCTTTCACTTCCCCTCACATTACATACACTTCATTGCCATTTTCTCTTCCACCTCATACCACTTACCCCACTCCCATCTTTACACAACTCTTTAATACCATTTCATCCATGCAACAACAAATTTCCTCCATTAATCAAGGTCAAATTGCTCCACCCACATATCATGTTCATAGTAGACTCTTATCCTCAGAAATCTTATGCACACAAATGCCACAAGGGATAGAAATGCCTAGGTTTTAGAAATACGGAGGAAAAGGAAACCCTATTAACCATGCCAATGCTTATACAACTTTATGCAGTGATTTTTTCCTTGATGATAAACTCTTAGCTAAACTTTTTCCTAGGACCTTGAAAGATACTGCATTGGAGTGGTTTTCCAACTTTCCCAATCATTCCATCTGATCATTTAATGAGCTTGTGGATGCCTTTGTAAGTCACTTCCAAGTTCATATGACCCCTAAAAAGACAATGGCTAACCTAATGCACTATAGACAAAATGTCGATGAGAAAGTCACTGATTTCATTTCATGTTATCAGTCATTGTATGCTCAAGTGGATGTCAAAATTCCTAATTCACATCTGCAGAAGATGTTTATCAAAAACTTGCACACAAACCTTCAGGATAAGTTAACTATGATGAAATTCCCTTCGTTCATGCACTTATGCACAACCCTATGTGAATATCATAACTCAGTTTCAAGTCATGATTTAAAATCCACTTCTAACCAGTTGAGAAGTTTGAGCAAAACAATCAAAACAACACACAAAACTTTCACAAACCAAATAGAAGCTTTTTATATTTAATCCGCCTCCTCAACCGCAACCAAACCCACTCGTTCCAAGTCAAGTGGTTGTTGTTAAAGTAGCCGTGCCTTATACCTATGGGGACCTAAAGAGACAATTTACTCCCTTACCCGATACCCTCCATAATACAATGAACCAATTGCTCCAGCAACAAATGATCACATTTCCCACCATCAAATCGGTTGATACCACCCACCTTTAAACCTAATGCTTATTGCCATTTTCATCACCAAAATGGCCATGACACCGAACAATGTAAGCATCTCAAGCACTTAGTTCAAGACCTCATTGATTCGGGTTGTTTGTCCATTGTAGGCGTTAATGATCAAGGTAATAAGTTTATTGCATCCCTTAACCAGAATTTACAAATATTTACCAATCCTATGCCTAAACACAATGTTTCATTTGTCAAGGCCAGTGAACCTTCAAACCCTCAAGTCATGAACATCGATACAAATAATGAACAACCTGATATAACTCCAAATGTTTCCCAAGTTAATCCTATGGATGAACTTGTGGGTGCGATAGACGTTATCCCTCATAAGGGCCCAACCAACAAAAAAATTGATATCACTTTTTCTTCAAAAGATATATTTCAAAAACTTCCATATGGTCCTCTTTACATAGCTAGAAAAATCTATGATAAGCCCACCAATGGGATATTAATAGATCATGCCTATGGCGAGAATGTGATCACAAAATAATTTCTAGTATTACATGAGCTATATCAAGATGATTATAACAAACCAATTGCATGGATTAAAACACATACTAGTTTTGCATGCCCTATGATTGGATTGATCGTACTTCCCTTACAAATAGGACCCAAAACTTTGGAGGTAACATTTTCAATTATTCCACAATCAGATGAATTTCGTTTGTGGCTAGGTCACCCTTGGCTTCACTCAATGAAAGCGGTCCCTTCATTTGTTCAAAAATGTTTGAAGTTTCCACATAGCAATGAAATATTTACCATACACCATAGTGGCTTTAATCCATTATCGTCTAAAGGTAATTTTTTCTTAGAAGCCTTTTGGCTAGCACCTATGGAACCCATCACCCCTCGTAAAGATATCTTTTTCATAACTTATCAAAAGTTCAAAGCCAAACAAATAGTTGAGTTGTCTCTTCGTAACATGTCCCTGTCCACTTCCACTCCCCCTATTATAGATGAAACCATGCTTCAACCTAAGTTTTACATCAAACAAACCATACAACCTCATGAACAACCACACTTAGACACTTCCCTACCATCGTTTAAATGACCAAGGGAAAATGAAACTAATCTTTTCATACCACCCCACATTAAAAAAGTGTATAAAGATAAAGAGAAAGTGGTTGACCCATCCTGTTCAGTTTCTGCCATTCTTCCCCCTTTGGAAGAAAAGGAACCTATGATGAATCAACCCGCTCTTGTACCTCAACAAATTCAAAATAAAATTAAGCACAACCATGGTGCTAAGGAGCATAGGCGTCATCATTGTCTCCTTGCTCATTAGTCTCAAATAGAAGAAAATAAAGAAAACCAATCTCCACCTTTTACCGAAGCAATTGATGACCACCCCCTTTCCCTTGATCCACCAATAGATAGTGCACTCCAACCCTCAAGAAAAAATTAACAAATCCAATAGCCACAACTTTTAATACATCCTTCCTTAGAAATCACCCTTCGTCCTCCTGTCGTAATCAATCTTGATGATGATGATGATGTGAAGATTGCAAAAATAGATGAAGTCCATAATAATCTAAACTCTTTATTTTCATCTACCATGAGCTTATACGATAAGTCTTCTCAACCAAGTGAGGAACCTGGTACATTGCCTAGTTCGGCACTTGCAATTCTTCCTTTGGACAATCAATCACCCTCACAATACAATGAACATGATTGGGAGGTAGATGACTTGTTAGATGGTTGACTTTCCTTCACCTTACTAGCCTTTTTGCATTTATTTTTATTTTCTATTTTAGCTTGATTTTATGTATGTAATGTCTTTAATTTATTTTTCTTTTTTCTTTTTGCATGTTATTTGTTTAAGATTCTCTTTAATTTCATTATTTTATTAAGGGTTTGATTACCAAAGTGGGATTTGACCAAGGAAAATCCCTATAACCTAACCCTTAACTATTTTCCCCCTCTTACATGTGTGTTTGCAGACTTGTGTATGTAGATTTGACAAGCATTTAGGTGTTGAAAAGTGGACAAGAAGTCAACAAAGTGTTTCAAGTCAACAACATCTTATTTCAAGCTTGGATAAGACATTTTGTCCATTTTCTACAAATTTGACTTCGACAGCCCAACAAGCAGACAACCTTAGATCTGGTGCTACAGAATTTTCCCCTAATTTCTTAGAATTTTGGGAGAGGGTTGATTCACCATCAATGGCGAATGAGTCCCACCTTAAGGCTGGAAATCTAGGTTTTGTTAGATTCCAGATCCCGACACTCAGAAACCCATTCCTGACAATTTTCATCGGAAGTAGGACTAATTTGCCATCATTGGCGAATGAGTCCCACTGGTGATTTTCTATGATTCCAAACAACAGTCAAAAGATTCTAGTTTCTCCAATTTTTTCCCAGGTGCACTCTGATTTAGTCTCTTTCTATTATGTTATGTACTTATTCATTCATAGTTCATTGTTTGCAAACATCAATGTGTTTTCCAACATTGCATAAATCATAGGTTTTGCACACATAATCAATCAATTAGTTCATATAACTGCACTTAGATAATTCCATTTAGTTCAAATAACATCATAAATTGTATAATTTGAGTGAACCTGGCTAGCATTTTTGGCCTACCTCTCTCCTTTTAGGTGCAAAACCCTAGAAGAGTTAGAGAGTCTTGTGGTGCCAAAAATCTACAGTTCAATGTTATAAAATCCATGGAAAAAAGCATGACTTATAATTTCTTGAGAAATGCCATCAATTCTAAAGTCATGACAAATGCCACGAATGTTATAACATTTGCCTACATTCTCTAGAGGGAAAGATAACTACTTTGTTTCTTCATTATCAGAGTCTTGAATGCAATACATCTTTCACA
This sequence comes from Sequoia sempervirens, assembly GCA_007258455.2. NCBI lineage: Eukaryota > Viridiplantae > Streptophyta > Pinopsida > Cupressales > Cupressaceae > Sequoia > Sequoia sempervirens. The sequence continues at coordinate 6,366 of VDFB02298953.1, read as the reverse complement.
AATATTCAAGAAATGAACTATATATCTCATGCTTAGAATTATGCTGGTTTCTCTCTACAAAAACATGTTGATAAGGAAGAATAGTTTCATATTTATGAATTACATGGCATGATATCCACTATGCTCATCTATGTATGAAGAAAGCCAAATTCTTAGTAGTATTAAATTCCATTGCAAACAGAGTGAGTGAAATAATTAATAATATTTATAATTAGTTCACTGAATCTATTTATTGAAAATGGAAAAGTTTTGTACTTACATATATTGTTGATGGCATTTTACAAGGGTGAGCAGCATTGGCTCGAGTTGCTAGAACATGAAAGAATTTGAAATGGACAGTTCCCAATACAAAAATTTTCTTGAATGTCATTATATCTATGCAACATTATAAAGGAAATAATATAGATATATAATAAAAGAGGTTAGTATTATATGTTGTAAATAGAAAGTGACAAAATCAAAGATTTTGTATGCATGTCAGCCTAGAAAATAATTGTGTATAAGAAATCTATTGGAGAAGTTGAAAATTTCCCACAGAAACAATGACAAATACAATGAATTGAATAAATTATGTTTTTGGTACAAAGTGGATGTGAGAATCTAGTTGTCCATGTATATAAGAAGCAGCAAATATGTGAGGATGAAAGGAAAAACCACTAAACCCATGCTCATTATCCTCCCTACCATATTGGCATCATGGAGCCCCATGGGCTCTAGCCAAACCCCCGAGCAAGTACGTGAAGCAAGGACCATGGGAAATCTCATGGCCTCTTATCATATATCACACAATAAGAAAGTTTGAGGGAAGACGGGTATTCTCAAACAATATCCCTAATATTGTAGTCTTTTTTTGCTATGACAACTTGATGAAAATAGGTATGCCGAAAAAGAATTGGCATGCTAGGATTTGAAGATGGCTGGACAAACATGGACAAATGGAATATATAGAATACTTTAAAAGGCCAACCATGACATTGTGGGCGGTGTAGTTGAAGAGAGCAACATACACTGTTATCATGTGCTTTTGTGGATAAACAATGTGTTGCAATCAACAAATTGTTTTTCCTTTGAGAACGACATGACAGCGGTGTGTGGTTGCCTTCGAAAATCACATAAACCACAATCTACTATGACTATAAAAGGGTAAATCTTAAATGGAATTTATTTTGTGGGAAAGTAATCATACATTTGACTTCAACAAAAAAAGCACTAAACCCAAGCTCATTCTCCTCCCTACCATATTGGCATCATGAAGCCTTGTGGGCTCTAACCAAACCCCCGAGCAAGAAAGGTAGGTAAGGTCCATGGAAAATCTCATGGACTCTTACCATATATCACACAATAACAAAGTTGGGTAGAGACAAGTGTTTTCAAACAAGAAGTCACATTCCATGGCTAGCATGTATGTGTAGAAATGTGTTTGCAAAACATGGGCACATATAATAACCAATAACAAAAAAGGAAAAAAACATAGTCATGTATAAAATGAAAACCAAGCCAACCATGACATTGTAAATGGTTAACTAGAATAGAGAAACATACATTATTTCCATGTGCTTCTGGGGATAAACAATGTGATGCAATCAACAAATCGTTTGTCCTTTAATAAGCACATGACAATGGTGTGCGATTTCCCTCCATAATTACATAGACCAAAATCTATAATGGTTGTAAAAGGAGAAATATTAAATGGGATTTTTCCTTGGGAAAATAATCATACATTTGACTTTGAAAAAGATATTGTAATCTACCCATTGCATTGCTACATGTGTGTACAATTATCTTTTTAGGTTACATAGAAGATTATTTGCATAGAGTTGTTTATGAAGTTGGAAATTTTCCCTAAAGTTATAACAAAATTTATATTATGCAAGTTTAAATGTATCTATATAAAAAATACAATTACAATCTAAGGAAGCACATAGTAAAATTGGTCATCGAATTGATAAGCCAATTGTTACATAATGAACAGTTTCCATTGGGGAACTGGGAAAAAGAGTATCATAAAACATATTGATACAACACAAGAAATCTATGCAACAGTTGGCTTGTCAATTCAAAATTCAAGCCACATTATTTGGAACTAAAAATTATAGAAAAAATAGAGAAATTTTAAAAGAACTATTAGAAAAACACTTAAGAATCAGAGCTAAATGACAGATGATCGGAAACCCACATTAAACATATTAATACAAGACAAACATTCTATGGAAGAGTTGGCTTTCCAATTCAAAATCCCTCACATGGGAAGGTACTTACCATTTTTCTTCTATGTATGGAGGCAACCAAGTCCACCACCACCAACCCAAATAAGCAGTAGCCTCCACTGCTTGCATAAACAACTTTGGACAGTTTGTTGCAAGGAGCTTCTAATAGGTGAGGTAAAGAAAATAATAAGTATTATTTAGCTTGTGACAAAATTGCTACAATATAGCCATAGTATTCAATGATATAACATTGAGATGTTGTTAATAACAGAGTATTTAATGGTGCAATATATGTAACATATTCATAATGCCACAATGGCACTTTCAGCAATGGAACTAAATCAATATATTTTCATACACATTAAATGGAGTATACTTTCCCACACTGCAACATTGAAAATTCTAAAATTTTGTACATTGGTGTAAACTACAAACATAACATTGACCTATACATTTGGATTGCTTTTAATTTCTTTTGGTTTGTGTATGTTTTTCTCCCTTTGGTTATTATTTGTTATTATCTTTGTGCATATTTGGTGCTATACGCATTATGCACATCGCAATCTTTGTATGACAAACTTCCATAGCCATAGTTTACACCTTCTATTCTCCATATGTTAAAGTTCTATTTAAAATGGGGTTTTCATCATTTTTCATTTGAGGAATTGTAGAAGAGTTGTTAGGAGAACACTTAAGAATGATAGCTAAATGACACATGATCTGAAACCTGCATTAAATAGAACTTTAAGAGAGCCAAGAAAACATACATAGACAAAAAAAATTGAAAATGGGACAAAGGTTTTTGTTCTTCTGTCATTTACATGTGATTATTGTAGAAGAGTTGTTAGAAAGAGGAAGAAGAATCATAGGTAAATGAAAAATGATAGAAAAACATAAACAAGTAAAAAAAATCAAAAGAAGAACAAAGGTTTTCAGCCATCTATCATTTATGTATGATTCTTAAATGTTATTCCAATACCTCTTAAAACTGTTACATAGACTGCTTTCCTTGTACCAATATATCTCACTATACAACAATGTTAGGATAAATTACCCCTCACATGAGTAAATGCTTACCATTCTGATTCCGTGCAGCGGGGCAACCAGCTCCACCACCACCAACCTTCCTTTCCAATTTCACTTTTTTTCTATAATATTTAGTAGAAAATAAGTGTCATTCTAATACCTCTTATACAATTTTTCTATTTGTCTTCAATATATATAATTGTGTATATGTATTTGTCTATGTTTCAAAGCATTGATTTTTAGATACAATTCACTTTGTATGTATATATGTATTTATATATATGTATGTTTCTCTAATAGTTCTTTCACAATTTCTCTTTTGTCTTATATCAATATGTTTCATGATATTCTTTTTTTCTCAACTGTTTAAAGTTCCCCATAACAAACTGTTCTTCATGATACTCTTTTTTTCAGTTACCCATAACAAACTATTCATTATTGTACTTTTTTTAAGAATCAGAGGTAAATGATAGATGAATGAAAACCCACATTAAACATATTGATACAAGGCACGTAGTCTATGTAAGAGTTGGCTTGTCAATTGAAAATTTGAGCTACATTCTTTGGTAGTAAACCCACATTAAATAGAACTTGTAAAGACAATGGGTAGCAATAATCTATGCAAAATGGCTATAATGCCACAAATTTAATTGGGAATTTGAGCTACATTACTTGGCACTAAATATTACAGACAAATAGACAAGACTTCCCTAGGGTTTTTTATGATAACGTGAAGCTTACCTCTTGGACAAAGAATGTTCCTAAATGCCTGTGATTGGTTAAAAAAGAATTACAAAAGAATTATGAATTTAGAATTAACAAGCCAACAGTTACATAGATTGTTTGTCTTGTACCAATATGTTTCATGATATTCCTTTTCCCTCATATGTTTGAAGCTCCCTATAACAAATTATTCTATTGTTCTTGTAAGAAGGATTGTTTTCAATTTTTTAAATTCTAAAAGTTTTGTCATGGTTATTTTTTTTCGATGGAACATGTTATATGTCTTCTATCAATACGTTTCATGATATTATTTTTTTCTCATTTTTTTGAATTTTGGAAAACAAACTTTTCTTCATGATATTGTTCTTTTAGTTCCCCGTAACAAACTATTCATTATCATAGTTTTCTTCTTCTATAATCCATATTTTAAAGCTCTATTTAATGTGGTTTTTTGTCTATAATATTAATTAGCAAATAAGTGTTATTCTAATACCTCTTATACAATTCTCTATTTGTCTTGAATATTTACCACCAAAGGATGTAGCTTGAATCTTGTATGAATATGTTTCAAATTTTGTTACCTGTGTATAGCTTTAAAGATATGGGCAAGATTTTGTTTACATAAAAGAAATTTAGGATTGCATCATATAATTTTTGTCATAACCTAAAGAAAATAGGTATCATCATAAAGAAGCAGGTTTAAATAGTTGATCTGGTAAGTTGAAAAGATAGTTGTATAAGCATGGAGAAATGCAGTTACGAGAATACAATATGTTGTGTATTTGCAACAATCAATGTATGACGATGCAAGGGAAAACCACAAAACTGATGCCCGTTCTCCTCCCTGCCATATTGGCATCATGAAGCCTCATGGGCTCTAGCCAAACCCCCGAGCAAGAAAAGTATGGAAGACCCATCAAAATTTTAATGGAGCCATATCATATATCACACAATGGTGAAGTAGGTGAAATTTTGTTGTTTTCATATATGATTTCTTATACTATAGTTTTTTTTTTTTGTGTAACAACTTTAAAAAGACATGTATGTTGATGAAGAGCTACGTATAGATAATTTTTCCCATAAGGTGAAAAGATAACTGCAGAGACATGGAAAAATGTAATGTGTACAGTATGCTATATTTATTGTAGTCTAGTGCATGTAAGAATATGTTCATGCATGTATATCATGTATTGCACAATGACGAAGGTGCAAAAAAAATCCATGTTCTCATAAATGATTTCCTTTTTTGTAGTGATTTTTTGGCTGCAATAACTTTAAGAAAAAGAGAATGCTGATAAAGAATTGGGCAAGATGGAACTTGTCTGTAATGTTGATAAATATAGGGAAAGAAGAATATATGGGAGATATTGTTTGAAAATAGGACCAATTCCATGGATCAAATACCCAGATATCATTAAAAGAAAGACATCAAAGAAATATCAAAGGTTTTGCTTCAAAGGATAAAATTCACACAAATAACTTTATAAACATACCTAATTTTGATATGTACTAGAGCCTATCTAGCGATGTAGGAAGAAAAGAGTTGAATGTATAGCTTAGTAAAATATAAATTTATAAAACAAACCTTGTTTATGCTTATAGCTATGGATCTCCTTGTCCATCTATGTTTGCATTGAGGCCAACATGATATTACTACAAAGCAACATTTTATTTGAATCTATCAAAATATATCTTGGTACTTAGATGTGTATGGAATGGCAAAAAGACATTGCAAAAAAAAATACAGTAACAATAGGAGGCCAAACACTGTAGGTTGTGGAGCACAACACTTGTACAACCCTCCAATCTGCTATCTAATGCAGGTGTGTCAAAGCATTTTTCAATAGTTTTCTATCAAAGAACATAATAGTGGCTCATTTCACAATCCAGCCAAAACAATACACATTATCACATTGCAACATTGAATATTGCATTTACTTCCCCCCACCCCATCGCACAACAACAGTAGGATGCCCGGTAAATGTGCCACAACTTGCATGGAATCTTATCATATATTAGACAAAAATACAATGTAGACAAGCCTATATATTTATGAATGTAATATACAGGAAGAGTAAAACAATGAAATGCTCAAAAGAGAATTTTGTAGGTCAACATTTTCCATCTATTTGAATCAAATAAAACCAATTGAAAAGGTGGGAAAAACACATAAGAATATGTGCAAGCAAAGCATCAAGGAAAAATGAGAAAACTTAGGCTAATATAGGCATAGAAAATGGAAAATAGAACATAGATGTAGAATTTTAAACTTATTAGTCAAATATTACACAATTTTTGAAAATGTGTTGTGCATGTTTTGCACACACGCCCCGCCATAGGCAGGGACCCCTTTTTTTTAATCCCGATAGGTTGCTTTGCTCATGTCTTGTTTTACGTGCCCCATATCCAA
>VDFB02298952.1:0-17552 GCA_007258455.2 Sequoia sempervirens | reverse complement strand
AGCAGCAAATATGTGAGGATGAAAGGAAAAACCACTAAACCCATGCTCATTATCCTCCCTACCATATTGGCATCATGGAGCCCCATGGGCTCTAGCCAAACCCCCGAGCAAGTACGTGAAGCAAGGACCATGGGAAATCTCATGGCCTCTTATCATATATCACACAATAAGAAAGTTTGAGGGAAGACGGGTATTCTCAAACAATATCCCTAATATTGTAGTCTTTTTTTGCTATGACAACTTGATGAAAATAGGTATGCCGAAAAAGAATTGGCATGCTAGGATTTGAAGATGGCTGGACAAACATGGACAAATGGAATATATAGAATACTTTAAAAGGCCAACCATGACATTGTGGGCGGTGTAGTTGAAGAGAGCAACATACACTGTTATCATGTGCTTTTGTGGATAAACAATGTGTTGCAATCAACAAATTGTTTTTCCTTTGAGAACGACATGACAGCGGTGTGTGGTTGCCTTCGAAAATCACATAAACCACAATCTACTATGACTATAAAAGGGTAAATCTTAAATGGAATTTATTTTGTGGGAAAGTAATCATACATTTGACTTCAACAAAAAAAGCACTAAACCCAAGCTCATTCTCCTCCCTACCATATTGGCATCATGAAGCCTTGTGGGCTCTAACCAAACCCCGGAGCAAGAAAGGTAGGTAAGGTCCACGGAAAATCTCATGGACTCTTACCATATATCACACAATAACAAAGTTGGGTAGAGACAAGTGTTTTCAAACAAGAAGTCACATTCCATGGCTAGCATGTATGTGTAGAAATGTGTTTGCAAAACATGGGCACATATAATAACCAATAACAAAAAAGGAAAAAAACATAGTCATGTATAAAATGAAAACCAAGCCAACCATGACATTGTAAATGGTTAACTAGAATAGAGAAACATACATTATTTCCATGTGCTTCTGGGGATAAAAATGTGATGCAATCAACAAATCGTTTGTCCTTTAATAAGCACATGACAACGGTGTGCGATTTCCCTCCATAATTACATAGACCAAAATCTATAATGGTTGTAAAAGGAGAAATATTAAATGGGATTTTTCCTTGGGAAAATAATCATACATTTGACTTTGAAAAAGATATTGTAATCTACCCATTGCATTGCTACATGTGTGTACAATTATCTTTTTAGGTTACATAGAAGATTATTTGCATAGAGTTGTTTATGAAGTTGGAAATTTTCCCTAAAGTTATAACAAAATTTATATTATGCAAGTTTAAATGTATCTATATAAAAAATACAATTACAATCTAAGGAAGCACATAGTAAAATTGGTCATCGAATTGATAAGCCAATTGTTACATAATGAACAGTTTCCATTGGGGAACTGGGAAAAAGAGTATCATAAAACATATTGATACAACACAAGAAATCTATGCAACAGTTGGCTTGTCAATTCAAAATTCAAGCCACATTATTTGGAACTAAAAATTATAGAAAAAATAGAGAAATTTTAAAAGAACTATTAGAAAAACACTTAAGAATCAGAGCTAAATGACAGATGATCGGAAACCCACATTAAACATATTAATACAAGACAAACAGTCTATGGAAGAGTTGGCTTTCCAATTCAAAATCCCTCACATGGGAAGGTACTTACCATTTTTCTTCTATGTATGGAGGCAACCAAGTCCACCACCACCAACCCAAATAAGCAATAGCCTCCACCGCTTGCATAAACAACTTTGGGCAGTTTGTTGCAAGGAGCTTCTAATAGGTGAGGTAAAAAAAATAATAAGTATTATTTAGCTTGTGACAAAATTGCTACAATACAGCCATAGTATTCAATGATATAACATTGAGATGTTGTTAATAACAGAGTATTTAATGGTGCAATATATGTAACATATTCATAATGCCACAATGGCACTTTCAGCAATGGAACTAAATCAATATATTTTCATACACATTAAATGGAGTATACTTTCCCACACTGCAACATTGAAAATTCTAAAATTTTGTACATTGGTGTAAACTACAAACATAACATTGACCTATACATTTGGATTGCTTTTAATTTCTTTTGGTTTGTGTATGTTTTTCTCCCTTTGGTTATTATTTGTTATTATCTTTGTGCATATTTGGTGCTATACGCATTATGCACATCGCAATCTTTGTATGACAAACTTCCATAGCCATAGTTTACACCTTCTATTCTCCATATGTTAAAGTTCTATTTAAAATGGGGTTTTCATCATTTTTCATTTGAGGAATTGTAGAAGAGTTGTTAGGAGAACACTTAAGAATGATAGCTAAATGACACATGATCTGAAACCTGCATTAAATAGAACTTTAAGAGAGCCAAGAAAACATACATAGACAAAAAAAATTGAAAATGGGACAAAGGTTTTTGTTCTTCTGTCATTTACATGTGATTATTGTAGAAGAGTTGTTAGAAAGAGGAAGAAGAATCATAGGTAAATGAAAAATGATAGAAAAACATAAACAAGTAAAAAAAATCAAAAGAAGAACAAAGGTTTTCAGCCATCTATCATTTATGTATGATTCTTAAATGTTATTCCAATACCTCTTAAAACTGTTACATAGACTGCTTTCCTTGTACCAATATATCTCACTATACAACAATGTTAGGATAAATTACCCCTCACATGAGTAAATGCTTACCATTCTGATTCCGTGCAGCGGGGCAACCAGCTCCACCACCACCAACCTTCCTTTCCAATTTCACTTTTTTTCTATAATATTTAGTAGAAAATAAGTGTCATTCTAATACCTCTTATACAATTTTTCTATTTGTCTTCAATATATATAATTGTGTATATGTATTTGTCTATGTTTCAAAGCATTGATTTTTAGATACAATTCACTTTGTATGTATATATGTATTTATATATATGTATGTTTCTCTAATAGTTCTTTCACAATTTCTCTTTTGTCTTATATCAATATGTTTCATGATATTCTTTTTTTCTCAACTGTTTAAAGTTCCCCATAACAAACTGTTCTTCATGATACTCTTTTTTTCAGTTACCCATAACAAACTATTCATTATTGTACTTTTTTTAAGAATCAGAGGTAAATGATAGATGAATGAAAACCCACATTAAACATATTGATACAAGGCACGTAGTCTATGTAAGAGTTGGCTTGTCAATTGAAAATTTGAGCTACATTCTTTGGTAGTAAACCCACATTAAATAGAACTTGTAAAGACAATGGGTAGCAATAATCTATGCAAAATGGCTATAATGCCACAAATTTAATTGGGAATTTGAGCTACATTACTTGGCACTAAATATTACAGACAAATAGACAAGACTTCCCTAGGGTTTTTTATGATAACGTGAAGCTTACCTCTTGGACAAAGAATGTTCCTAAATGCCTGTGATTGGTTAAAAAAGAATTACAAAAGAATTATGAATTTAGAATTAACAAGCCAACAGTTACATAGATTGTTTGTCTTGTACCAATATGTTTCATGATATTCCTTTTCCCTCATATGTTTGAAGCTCCCTATAACAAATTATTCTATTGTTCTTGTAAGAAGGATTGTTTTCAATTTTTTAAATTCTAAAAGTTTTGTCATGGTTATTTTTTTTCGATGGAACATGTTATATGTCTTCTATCAATACGTTTCATGATATTATTTTTTTCTCATTTTTTTGAATTTTGGAAAACAAACTTTTCTTCATGATATTGTTCTTTTAGTTCCCCGTAACAAACTATTCATTATCATAGTTTTCTTCTTCTATAATCCATATTTTAAAGCTCTATTTAATGTGGTTTTTTGTCTATAATATTAATTAGCAAATAAGTGTTATTCTAATACCTCTTATACAATTCTCTATTTGTCTTGAATATTTACCACCAAAGGATGTAGCTTGAATCTTGTATGAATATGTTTCAAATTTTGTTACCTGTGTATAGCTTTAAAGATATGGGCAAGATTTTGTTTACATAAAAGAAATTTAGGATTGCATCATATAATTTTTGTCATAACCTAAAGAAAATAGGTATCATCATAAAGAAGCAGGTTTAAATAGTTGATCTGGTAAGTTGAAAAGATAGTTGTATAAGCATGGAGAAATGCAGTTACGAGAATACAATATGTTGTGTATTTGCAACAATCAATGTATGACGATGCAAGGGAAAACCACAAAACTGATGCCCGTTCTCCTCCCTGCCATATTGGCATCATGAAGCCTCATGGGCTCTAGCCAAACCCCCGAGCAAGAAAAGTATGGAAGACCCATCAAAATTTTAATGGATCCATATCATATATCACACAATGGTGAAGTAGGTGAAATTTTGTTGTTTTCATATATGATTTCTTATACTATAGTTTTTTTTTTGTGTAACAACTTTAAAAAGACAGGTATGTTGATGAAGAGCTACGTATAGATAATTTTTCCCATAAGGTGAAAAGATAACTGTAGAGACATGGAAAAATGTAATGTGTACAGTATGCTATATTTATTGTAGTCTAGTGCATGTAAGAATATGTTCATGCATGTATATCATGTATTGCACAATGACGAAGGTGCAAAAAAAATCCATGTTCTCATAAATGATTTCCTTTTTTGTAGTGATTTTTTGGCTGCAATAACTTTAAGAAAAAGAGAATGCTGATAAAGAATTGGGCAAGATGGAACTTGTCTGTAATGTTGATAAATATAGGGAAAGAAGAATATATGGGAGATATTGTTTGAAAATAGGACCAATTCCATGGATCAAATACCCAGATATCATTAAAAGAAAGACATCAAAGAAATATCAAAGGTTTTGCTTCAAAGGATAAAATTCACACAAATAACTTTATAAACATACCTAATTTTGATATGTACCAGAGCCTATCTAGCGATGTAGGAAGAAAAGAGTTGAATGTATAGCTTAGTAAAATATAAATTTATAAAACAAACCTTGTTTATGCTTATAGCTATGGATCTCCTTGTCCATCTATGTTTGCATTGAGGCCAACATGATATTACTACAAAGCAACATTTTATTTGAATCTATCAAAATATATCTTGGTACTTAGATGTGTATGGAATGGCAAAAAGACATTGCAAAAAAAAATACAGTAACAATAGGAGGCCAAACACTGTAGGTTGTGGAGCACAACACTTGTACAACCCTCCAATCTGCTATCTAATGCAGGTGTGTCAAAGCATTTTTCAATAGTTTTCTATCAAAGAACATAATAGTGGCTCATTTCACAATCCAGCCAAAACAATACACATTATCACATTGCAACATTGAATATTGCATTTACTTCCCCCCACCCCATCGCACAACAACAGTAGGATGCCCGGTAAATGTGCCACAACTTGCATGGAATCTTATCATATATTAGACAAAAATACAATGTAGACAAGCCTATATATTTATGAATGTAATATACAAGAAGAGTAAAACAATGAAATGCTCAAAAGATAATTTTGTAGGTCAACATTTTCCATCTATTTGAATCAAATAAAACCAATTGAAAAGGTGGGAAAAACACATAAGAATATGTGCAAGCAAAGCATCAAGGAAAAATGAGAAAACTTAGGCTAATATAGGCATAGAAAATGGAAAATAGAATATAGATGTAGAATTTTAAACTTATTAGTCAAATACGACAATTTTTTTGAAAATGTTTCTAGAGTATGTACATATATAGTTTAATATACTGAAATGTGCAAAACATGTTACTAACTTATAGAACTTTCGGTACATATACATATACATATACATATGCATATATATATACATACACTTTTTTTCCTTTGTTTATTGTTTGTAATTATGTCTATGCATCTTTGGCAATATACCCATTATGATTGGAGCAATTGCAGTTAAATTTTCTTTCTTTCAGCTAAAAATATGGTTAGGGTTATTAATCTTTTCACCCTTGATTTATTGTTTTTACATATGCATATACATATATACATATATATATATATATATACATATACGACAATGTGAAACTAAAAATAATTAATAGCATTTACAATTGGTTCACTGAATCTATTCATTACTATGTGAATGTTATATAGTTGGGATTGATGAACATATTTTTTTGGAGCACCTATGCTGAAGTATACGTATACATAGCATGCAATGCACATAATCATCATGTGAAAAAATATGAGGCACACACACCAAAACACTCTTTCCCTGCAGAGTATGTAGTTAGAAGTGCTATTAAATCCATATTGAACAACATGACTTGTAATCTCTTGGAAAATACCACAAATTATAAAGTCATGAGAAACACCATGAATTTTATATCATCTCCCTACATTCTCTGTAGGGAAAAATAGCTCCTTTGTTTCTTCATCCTCTCCATCTCAAGTGTAATACGTGGCTCACAAATATTTGACTAATGAACTACATATCCCATGATTACAATTGTCTAGATTTCTATCTACAAATACAACATGCTCACCAGGGAAATATAGTTTCATGTTTATGAATTACATGGCATGTCGTTAACTATGTTCATCTATTTATCTGGAAAGCCAAATTCTTGGGATAGACATACATATACATATAGAGTTCAAGCATAGAGCATTTAGAGTAATTTGGCATTTAGCAATTTACATTTTGGAAGCATTTTAGTTTAGAATCATGTATTAGTTTCATAGCTGCATTCTCATTATAAAAGTTGTTTTACACAACATTTGCATCATAATCTTTAATATCATATCCATTATCATATCACCATTATCATTTACAGCATTGATATCATAGTATCATTTAGCAAATCACATAGCTCATCATCATGTAAGAATTAGATTCTTTCATTCTATAGTTCTAATTTCATTCCTCAGGTTTCCATTCTAACAATCATAGCACATACACAAATCTAAGAGCCAATATGATTTAATGAATCCCTAAAGATAGGAAACAATGGAATGATTTTAGGGAATTTTCTTTACTTGCAATTAGATTAGATTTATGATTCAATTCTCTAATGCAATATGTTTCATTTCTTGTGTGATCTTGTTCACTTTGCACATTTTAACTCACATAAATTGGTACCCACAATGGGGCTAGCCCATTTTTATTGACATTTTCTGGAGAGTTATTTTGCAGATTTGAACGCGAACTCTTAGGTAGCACATCTGATATTTCTTTCGACGCATGTACAAAACCTATTTTAGCACATCGATTCCTATTACAGCGCATCCAGATCATCTTTTAGCGCATCCAACTCATCTTTTGGTGCATAAAGGGGTTATTTTAGTGCACTTGGTTGATATTTTAGCACATTCAATAGTTTTTTTAGTGCATCTAGTAGTTCTTTCAGCACATAGGAGTGATATTTTAGTGCATCTAATGTCTATTTTATCGCATCTGGTTTATTTAACAGATTTTCAAAATGTCATGAACTGATTTATGTTTTCTATTTGTAGGTACTTTTATACACTGGTCAAAGACAAATTTTATCAAACTACTAATGATGTATGTAGGGTTGGAGTTGTTTTATTGTCTTCTTTTAATTAAATTAGGAACCTAATTTAATTAGAAGGTTAAAGAACCCCTTGTCTACTATGCTTGAGGTGATAGGCCTATGCTCTCCCCTTAATTGGGTGACCAGAATGCCAAACTCACTATTTTATGCTTTCTTAACACCTTTAGAAGGCCTGTCGTAGTGGGAAAAAGTACTCACCCTTTGGGAATGACCTAATTGGGAACAACTAAAGGCAAATTTTCCAACCCACTATAATCAAAAGTGAATTCAGGGAAAGTATACAATTCGACGATAGTGTGCAAGATAACCATCCCCAAAGCCTTTGTTCTAAAGGTTGGGAGGTCTCCTGAGGGAGTTTATCTATTTGTTGCACCGAACAGAAACCCTTATTATGAACCTTAGTGTAGAACCCAGCTGATTCAATCTCCAAACACTTCTAATATCACAATGCAAGGGGAGGGAAGAATCTTCCCCCAAGACACTAACAATATAACCATCAAGGATTATTGGCCAAAGGTGGAGGATTCGACCTTGGTTAAGACCTGGGAAAGGCAAAAACATGGGCACCCTCTAGGGGGTGACATAGTTGTGTGAGCTAAGATGCTTTTAAGATGTGGGTTGTGGTATTTTAAGTGACCCTTGAGAATAGAAAAGTGCTAAAACTATCTTCTCTTGTGTATATTTGTGGAAATCAAAGGAGGGTTTGTGCAGGATCATGGTGGACCAAAAAGTGGCAATGAGGAAAAAAACACGTCTTTCATCGATCGAAAAATGAGAAAAGAACTTGTTGAATTTTTTTAGGCTCGGGTGTCACCATACCAAACACCAAACCTAGTTTTACCAATTGGATCCATATATAAAAAAAGTTACTCGCTGTTTTGAAGTTATTTCACAGTGAAGAACCCGCAGGCACACAGTGAATTGCTTCTTCGCGTAACGGATATCCGATTTGGAAAGGTAATTTTTTTTATTTTTATTTGATTTTATTCAATTTTAATTTAGATTTGAATAATTTCATATGGTTTTTTGTGGATTTTTTTTAAAAATATGGTTTTTGATTGAATTTTTATGAAAAATTGAGTTTAGAATGGATTTTGATTAAAAAATGAATGTTTTTGTGGATTTTTTTCACAATAGGGTTTTTGATTGAATTTTTATGAAAAAATTGAATTTAGAATGGATTTTGATAAAAAATGAATGTGTTTTGTGGATTTTTTTCAAAATAGGGTTTTTGATTGAATTTTTATTAAACAATTGAGTTTAGAATGGATTTTGATAAAAAAAAATGAATTTTTTTTATGGATTTTGATTTAAAAATAGTGTTTCTTATGTATTTGTATTTAAAAATTAGAGAATTTTATAGATTTTTGTTAAAAAGTAGGGTTTTTTTTGGATTTTTTAAAAAACTATGGTATTTTTATAATATTTTCATTTATATTGTCTAATTTTAATTATTAGATTTTATTTTTTAACTTTAATCAGGCATTATGGCTGCAGAGAATGAGAATGCACAAATTCCACCAGTTGAGAATGAAAATCCACCAGCTGAGAATCAAAATGCATAAATGCCAAATGCTCCACCACCTCCTCGTGAGCTACATCAATTGAAGACTTAATTCATGAAAAAATTGGAGCAATTGAGGGGAATTTGTGATGTTTATAATAAAATCCCTCGATTATCCCATATGTCAACCACATTGACAGGAATAATTACAAATGTAGAAACCCTCTCCACCCAACATAATGCATTTCATTCATGGTGAGAAACTATGAGGCAATATTATGCATGTGGATGTATTATGATGATGTTCTTATTATAACATCTATGTTCATCATGTCCCAACCTTTTGCAATATGCACATTTGGACTTCTTCTTTTTTGATGATTCCTCTTTTGAAGAGGATGAGGACTCAGGAGTGCGTGAAGGGGAGATGTGTTGCTTGTAGACATTGGGTCATCTTTTGTTTTTAGGCATTCTTCATTGGCTTTGGAGCTTCTTCAGCATGCAGGGGATATCTTATCTCATTACTTCCCTCTTATGGGGAGGTAATTTATTGTATATTCATGATGGATGTAGTCCTTCGGGGGTATCATTGAGTCCTCCATACATCATGTTTACATTTGTCATACCTTTTTTCTTGTTTTCTCTCTTTTGGAGAGGGGTTTTCTTCCCACTAGGTTTTCCCCTTTTCTCTACTTTATGAGAGATTGCATTTCATATGCATCTATAAATGGGTACCTAACATGGCCTAGTTGCCGGGACCCATAGTAGTTTGCATTATATTCTTCTCCCTAAGTTGCACTTATGGGGGGGTGTTGGTGTAATTAACTATTTAATTACATCTTCATAAGTTTACTTAGGCAATATTTAATTCCTAAGTTATAGGATCTTATGTTTATCTTATCGAGCTATCTTTTTGCTCAAGATAAGATTTGGTTGTTGCATGCTTGCCTTTTATAAGCAAGCCTCATCTTGTACATTTGTATCAATTAATCGTGAATCAATCTTGCATATTGATAGCAAGCATTCTTGCCATTATTTCTCTCTTGTGGAAGTATTTTAGTCTAGCAACAGATTCCTGAAATCTAACATTTATTTTATTTTATTCTCGTAAATATGTTCTTATTACTGACAATTCCTATGCTAACTTTGGATCAATTTCTATGCTTTCTTTGTCTTGGCTATATATAGATTGACGTTACAAAAAAGTTATTTGGTTAGTTCTTCGAGAGGGGTATATCTGAGGACTCCTAATCTCTCAAGAGACGATATTTTAGGTGTAATCAATATTTCAATTTTAGAGTTCACCATATAATTCAATGTGTATTGATTTTTATGTTAATTATTCAATTTTAAAATTATATAGTATAACTAATGACAATTGTGGTTTGACTTTTTCTTGTGCAGCTACCTTAAGAGCCAATGAGTGCTTCAAAGAGGCTCCATTTTGATGATCCACTAGTAGTTTAGGATGAGATAGACATTTTGGCATGTAAATTTTGAATAGATACCATGATGGCATATTCACATATTGTAAAAATTTGTTTGAGTTGGTGTTGATGTCATTTTTGTATATGGACATACACTTGATTATTGGATAATTTGATAGATATAGAAGTTGACAATCGAAATTTAGTTTCCTCCTCATGTGCATGATTAAACTCTTTGAAGCAATGGTTGAATATCAATGTACAATAGCATAAAAAGAATGGTTAAACATTATGTGTAGTTTACATTCATATTGTTGATTACATTACAATGCACATCTTTCAAACTCAAAGCATTACTTCACATTGCATAAGTAACAACTAGATGCTGATAGATGAAAAAAATCCAATAACAATATAGTTTTTACAAAGTCAACCTAAGCAATTATGCAATTACTTCACATTACTTAATTAATAACTAGGAGTAGCTATCAATTGCATTAGCTTGTCATGGAATTCTATGAGACCACATTTCTTTGAGGAAACTTGGCACAAAAAAAAAAAAAAATGAAAAGAAAGCACTCAAACAAACTTTAAAGGGCCAGGCTCATTGCCCCTCATTCCACATGCTATGCAGCCATTTACTTGTTGTGTAGGGGTTGAACAATGGAGAAAAAATGTAAAATTATATATATATATATATATATATGTAGCCTAGAAGCATGAATTACAATTAGAATATCACATAACATCATATAAACAGAAAAACCACCATAAACTTGAATGTCATTTAAAACATGCATGATAAATATTCATCGTTGAAACTTGAATTGTGGTAGCTTGATATACAAAGTCTATTGATGCCAGGGTTCAATTTGTATGATATTGAAAAAATAAGACAACTGAGTAGAGTTATTAGCATTCTTCATAAATCATAAGAATTATTTTAGTACACTCAAGAGTTATCAGATGTCTTCTTGCAGTCTCAAAAGCTATTTTGTATCATTGTTACATCGGGTAATTTGAGAGTGGTGTTTAATCTAGGTCCAATACAAACCCGGCTTACTTGTGCAAAGGTAACAAGGGCATAGAAAGATTTTTCTTTAAAGCAAAAATGAAAGCTCGGCCTCTTGGAATGAAAATTCTTGTTTGCAAAACAAATGAATAAGAATGAGGTAGTTAAGGTGTTTGAAGTGATTTAAAGGTCACTTTTAGGGTCACTTTTAGGGTAGTTAAGGTGTTTGAAGTGATTTAGAGGTTGCTTTTAGAGAAGAGAGATGTTGAAGAGTACATCAAGTCAGTGAGAACCGAAGTGTAATGTGTTTTAGTTTGTGGTACTCCCTTATTTCTCAGCAGATGTGTGATAAATTCTTAGTTCAATGAGTTGAACAATTTTTGAAAAAAGAAAGTTGTGTCACAGTCTGCATTCAATCCAACAAGAAAAAATGAAAGCTTAGCCTCTTGGAATGAAAATGCTTGTTTCTAAACAAATGAATAAGAATGAGGTAGTTAAGGTGTTTGAAGTTATTTAGAGGTCACTTTTAGGGTGGAAGGCTTAAAAATCCATTTTAAATGCACAAAAAAGAATGAAATTACTTCAAACCAAGTTTGTGAAGAAGTTAACTATGTTTCCCACTAGTTTCCCTTAAGAGTCCAAAGTACTAAAAGAAAACAATCTTTGAAGGTCTATTTATCAGAGAGCATGATTCTTACAGACTCTTTATCTAAGGCTATGGGATCCTATTGGAACCATCTACAAAAACCTCTCTAATTTTTTGCAATCTCCGAGGCATTTTCTGGTGGTGATGAATTTTCAGTGGAGGGAAAAGTTGCCAGATGCAAGCAGTGTAAAGTTGCAAAGTGGTGAAACTTTCATTCCACAACTCATACGACCAAACAAACTATTTCAACACATCTGGATTGGTAAATTTATGCTAGGGATGGTCCTCTCTTGCACCCAAATACACCGAATCACTCCGAGCTACATTGGATCGGTGATTTCTCTTAAGAGTCCAAAGTGCTAAAAGGAAGCAATATTTGAAGGTCTATTTCTTAGATACCATGATGTTTATAGACTCTCCATCCAAGGCTATGGGATCATGTTGTGACCATCTACAAAAACCTCTCCCAGTTTTCGCTATCTCGAAGGAGTTTTCCTATGGTGATGATTTTTTAGTGGAGGGAAAAGTTGCCAGATGCAAGTAATGTAAAGTTGCAAAGTGGTGCAACTTTCATTCTGCAACTTGTATGACCAAAAAAACTTTTCCAACACATCCAGATGGGTACGTTTATGCTAGGGATGGTCCTCTCTTGCACCCAAATATGCTGAATCACTCTGAGCTACATTGGACCGATGATTTCCCTTCAAAGTCCAAAGTGCTAAAAGGCAGCAATCTTTGAAGGTCTATTTCTCGGAGACCGTGATGCTTACAAACTCTCCTTCTGAGGCTATGGGATCATGTTGGGACCATCTACAAAAACCTCTCATTTTTCGCTATCTCAAAGGCATTTTCCTATGGTGATGACTTTTCAGTGGAGGGAAAAGTTGCCAGATGCAAGCAGTGTAAAGTTGCAAAGTGGTGCAACTTTCATTCCGCAACTGATTCGACCAAACGAACTATTTCAAAATGTCCAGATGGATACATTTATGCTAGGGATGGTCCTCTCTTGCACCCAAATACGTCAAATCACTCTAAGCTACATTGGACCAACAATTTCCCTTAAGAGTCCAATGTGCTAAAAGGCAGCAATCTTTGAAGGTCTATTTCTAGAGACTCCATGCTTGCTGCACTCCACTAAGGCTATGGATCGTGGTTGCATTCATCTACAAAAATATGTCTATATCGGGCTTTTTTCATCTTGAAGGCATTTTCCTGGGTGGTGATGACTTTGAATGGAGGGAAAAGTTGTCGATGTAAGCAAAGTGTAAAGTTGCAAGTGGTGCGCAACTTTCATTCCAACTCGTGACGCACTCAAACATTGTTCCAACATGTCCAAAAATGGGTACGCTACGCTAGGATGATCCTCTCTTGCACCCAAATACACTGAATCACTCTGAGCTACATTGGATCGACAATTTCCCTTAAGAGTCCAAAGTGCTAAAAGGCAGCAATCTTTGAAGGTCTATTTCTCAAAGACCGTGATGTTTATAGACTATTCATCTAAAGCTATGGGATTGTGCGTTGACCCATCTGCCAAAAACCTCTCTGGTTTTGCTATCTCTCAAGGAATTTTTCCGGCGTGGTGATGACTTTTCAGTTGGAGGGAAAAGCTAGATGCAGCGGAAGTAAAGTTACAAAGTGGCAAACTCATTCCAAACCTCGTATTGCAAATGCCCGCATCGTCTAACACGCCCAGATGGGTACTGCTTACACTAGGGATGAATCCTCTTGCACCCAAATACTAATCATTTCGAGCTACACCCCACTGATTTCCTTAAGAGTCCAAAGTGCTAAAAGGCAGCACTTAGCTGGCCATTTCTAGATAATCGTGGATGCTTTATGCACTTTCTGCCTAAGGATATGGGATTGTGTTATTGGGACTGGGCCTAAAAAACCCTCTCGGTTTTTCCTACGTGTTTTTATTGTGGGCATAACTTTTCAATGGAGGGAAAGGCTGTGCAGCAAAGCAGAAGTTAAAAAGTGGTGCAACTTTCTATTCCATTAACTCATAATGCACTAAATGGACTATTCCAACATCAGCCTGAATGGGTATGTTTACGCTAGGGATGGTCCTCTTTTTCACCCAAATATGCTAAATCACTCTAAGCTACATTGGACCGAGTGAAATTAGGTGAAAATTTGATGTAGACACAAGGGAACAATCACAAACTCTTTGCAACCTTCCTATTTGAGGCATCTAACAAGATTATTCTGACCTCTTTGGATAGTCCAAAACTCCCTTTAAACTTGACAAGCAACTAAATACACATTTCCCTCTTTAACCCCCTTAAACCCTTGTAATAGTGAGAAACTAGTTTTTGTCCAATTACTCCACAATCTTCCAAAACACTAGATGAACACATGACTGATTAAAACACCCATATCCAAGTTACACAACATATATCAGAAACAACATAGACTCCTTTGGACCAGAGTTGACTTCCTATACATTCACCCTTCAACAAGCTACTCAATTAGCCCAAAAATGTAAATCAACATACCTTCAAACACCACATAGACCCCTAAAACCTTGGGGTAGAAAATAAATTACCAAGAAAACAAAGATTCTTCAATTGGATTCCATTTGTACGGACCTGTAACCATCAAATCAAAAAACCCTTATTTTTAGTGTAATTCTTGAGGGTTTATTGGATGTAGCGCTTCCACAACCTTTGATACTCTGCTAGCACCTTAGACACCTTTATTTAGGCCCCAATATGCTTAGAAAACAAAGAAACTCCTAGTATCTTAGAGATTTTTGCAAACCCTAGGGTAAAAACTCTATTTTCAAGTGAAAAAAAACCACCATTTTTAGACCTTTAACTCTTCATTTTATTTCAAAACCTAGTTCTCCACACCTTCCACTCTTGAAATAATGTCAAGACATGTAATAATTTTTCTACATAAATTTTTTATACAAAAATGCTTGAATGGCTTGTGCACAGGCAGAAAACACAAGAAAAACAGTAAAATATGAACTAAGCAATTGAAACTTTATTGATTCAAAGAAAAAAAATCCTTCAACCAAACCTGTATCGAGCCCTTGAAGGCCTTATGTACACCTGCATAACCCATGAAACCTCTATATAATTCCTCCAATTTACAAAGCAATGGGAAGATAAAACCATGTTAGTGGTTTCCCCAAACTGATTGCCACCAAAACCATTCTTGATAGTTTAAAATCATGAACCACCCCAACGTGTAATTATGATAACATTAAGGAAAGATGATCCACTTCTCTCAATGTAACTCCCAAGAATTACATGTGAGAGATGGTCAATTTCATTGATGGCAATGATTGTGTGACTCCCATTGATGACCTTCTTTATTCAATGCCATTACAACAACATCCCAAGAATTCCAAAGAATACTAATGAAAACAATATTTCCCTCAACACCTCATGATCATTCAAGTACTCATTCTAACAATACAAGAGATTTACACATCAAATTGCAAGTGAGTATAATTTACTATATCTTAACATAAAAAATGCAAAACCTAATAGAAAATTGTATCAATGACATACAAGGATGTATAAGAAAGTTCAAATTTGAAAATAGAATGTAAACTTAGAAAACTGTAGATTTTAAAACCTTAATAATGTAAAACCCTAAAAAGAAGGTTGGATCAAGTGTAGGATTGGTTGGGCTCAACAAAATATAAAGAAAAAAAAGTTTATTTATGAAATTAACCTAGGATAATTAAGTAAATGCAATCAATCAAACACAATCAACCTAAAATAATTAAGGGTTGATAGGGGTATTTGATAATTAAGGGTTGATAAGGGTATGAATGTTTATCTTTGATATACTCTTGAATATCTAGGGACTTGGTGGTATTTAGAAATATCATAAGGGTTGTTGATTTCTCATGGGGAGGCAAGTTCTCCTAAATCAATCCCCAAAAATTGAAACAAGATTAAAAATAGTTGGCAAGCACTCTAGATGTTCAAATTTGTTACTCATTTTTATTGCATTGAATCAAAATATCTCACTATTAATTGCTCCAATGCTTTAAGATAAATGAATGTTTTCATGACTATAATGAATATATTGTATGTTATTAATGCTAGCGTATCTCATCAAATTATGCCAAACATGTGTTTAGTCAACTCAAAGTGGGTGAATGACGCCACTTAGCCAAAAGTTTGAATTTTGAATTTTAAAATGAAAGGGAATAGGTTTGTGACCATGAGGTCACTCTTGCAATTGAAGAAGTGTCCTAGAATGGGTTAATAGTTAAATCTAAGTGGCTAACAATCAATTCCAAGTGGCTAATGGATAAATGAGGGCATACCCATTGGTGACTGTGATAAATGGGAAAATAAGGTAAATGTATAGATTTGTGTGAATAAGAATAGGATAGTGCTAATTGTATAGTGATTTAAGTATGCAAATTGATAAAAGGCTAGAGAGATGAGCTTGAATTTAGATGTTGAGTCACTACGTACATGTATCAAGAAATTTCTTTAAAATAGACACAAAATTGTGTGGGAAATGACATGGTATGCACAAATTTTACTATTACAATTACACACATATTGATTTACAAATGCTTTTCATATAGATTAAATTTAATTCAAAACTAATACCTATTAATACTTCTTCTTGAAGAAAACATGATTATGTATTCTCTAATAAAACTTTCATCATAACAAGACTTCTTGCAATTACTTCAATTGTAGCATACATAATTTCATATTGCACCTATCAATGTGCCCATTACATCTTCACATGTGATTGCTAGTTTATGTATGTCTCTTCAAAAAACATAGATGGGTTAAGCTCTCTCCTTACTCTTTGAGTAAGAGATAGAGTAAGATATAGTAGGGGAGAGGACTAGATAGTATTACAAAACCTGGTTCAAATGAGCATACCGACAGGAAAGAACCAAGAAGAAAACCTTCGGTTGTAGCTCGATTAAGTACAAAAATTGACCCCTTTACAAAACCTATGAGTTTCCAAAATACACACCCCTTTACATTTTCATCATACCCTTTATACAATGCCAGAAATTTGACCCATATTTCAAAAAACATCACTGGGTATAGATTATGCCCGTACACAATTATAACCATTTTACATTGTTTCCAATTTGAGAATTCAAATTTTACAAAATTTTCCTATTAGAGGCATTTAGGGCATAGTCTTCAACAATAGTGGTATGTTCACGTTCTGGACTGACAAGCACCTATACAAACCATCAAGGTAGCTTAGAATAACCAATTTATATTATTCTAAATGACACAAAATATGATGAGATGGTAATGCAAACTATAAAAAATGCTTAGAATAACCAATCTATATTGTTGTAATTTGTTGCATACCTCTTCAAAAGGATCAGAGCTGGCTATTGTTGCAGCAAGTCCATGATCAATTGTGCTAGGAATATCGTAAAAGTGGGAAAATGAGAAATCTATATTGTCACAATAGAAAAGATGCTTAAACTAACATATCTATATTAATATAAACAACCTAAATGATTATGAGTTGGTGATGTAAACTAT
>VDFB02298951.1:0-14410 GCA_007258455.2 Sequoia sempervirens | reverse complement strand
ATTAGGTCTTTATAGTGCTTGGAATACCTTAGTTAATTCATGTGATTTGCTAGAATCACAAGGAATACTTACAGATGAGTTACAAAGTGTGGGAAGTTGGGTTTACAAATGGAGTTTCAAAGTGTTGTAAGTGTATAAACAGTGGTTGCCCACTCAAAACAACCAGTTGAAACACATCGAGTTCATTTGATTTAGCTTCCTGGTGATGCTTGGGATCCTAATCTAACCAAGGGATAAAATAAATATCAAAAGAGGAAGGGTTAATAAAGTTGTTCTAAATCTAAGCTATAAATGAACTGTAATCATGGAAGGTACTATAGTAGACAAACTTCTTAAACTTGATTTTTCTTGACCAAGAGAATCCTACACCTACACAGTACCAGTGCAATCTTCTAAGGACTACATATTTTCAAATTTCACACACATCATGAACATGCAATTGAACTAAGTGGTAAAAATGAAGTAAAGAAGCTTAGACTAGCTTTACAAAGTGATTCATCATAAAAAAACCACAAAAACCATGAGCTAGAAATTGATCAAATACTATAACAACAAACACTATTATCACTTCCACTCAAGAAACTAACAACTAAAACTAACATAGAAGTAGAACCATCCATGCCTAATGAACAAATTCAAAGGAAACACCCATAAATCATGCAATGTTTTTTCCATTACTACATAATGCCTTTACACCAGTTCTCCAACCATTTATAAATGAATGGGATACCCCTATTTATAGTTTTCCACAACCGAAATGAATGGCTAGGAATAATTTACATAGTGTGGCTCAAATTTTCTTTATACTACGGTTTCACGTACCCCACAATATTTAGCAATTTAAAATACAACTTTTGTCTTTTCCCTATCTTGTCTTTTAGTGGCCGATCACTATAGCAATTTTGTCTTCTAGCTAACTGCCCTTTTGCTATAGCTGAAATTGTTCAAAAGTTGCCTTCTTGTTGGTGCATTTGTAGTATCCTTCAACCAATCAAGTACACCTTGTTTGCAGATTTGCATTGTTGTTAAATGGATCAAATGATCTGATAAGACAACTCCTAACAAATCATAATCATTTTTTTTGAGGGAGGAAACACTCGCTCCCTCCCACCAACTTCAAGGCCACCCTTTGTAGTTTTATCACTAACTTCCTTTACATATGCCTACTTCTAATGTCAACTCTATTGATCGATGCTACGAGGAAAGCTGGGCATAAAATGAATGGTTACAAGAGCTATGCACTTTTCCTTGTTCAACTTTCTCAATGGGCCTCCCTGACTGACCTGAGGTAGGTTCCATGAATCCTACATACATGAAGTGTAGTAAGTGCTTTCATACCCAAATCAAAGAAAATGTTAATAAAATCTTGCAAACTCCTTGTTAGATCCATCCATCCATTATCAAAAGATCATAATATTCATTTTTGGAGCTCATTTGGACCATAAACATAAATGCGGGTTTAGGGATGTGGGAACCACACAACGAAAGGATAGGGTGTAAACGGTGGATAGGCATCAGCAGTAGCAGATAATGGCAACAGACGGTGGACAGCAAATGGACTATGGCGACGATGGATGATGGATGTCAGACGCCGGACTTTGGGTGACGGATGGACAATGGATGATGGATAATGAAGGAGGGATGGTAGAGAGATAGCAGCAACATCGATAGAAACCAAACATTGGGCAACCATTAACTCATTTGACTACAAAATCCAACTTAAATTTTTGATGAAAGATGGATAATTAGATGTATTGTCTGGTACTAGTGATATTTAATGTGTAATTTTCATTTTTTTTTAATTTTATCCCCGACATTCATAAAAATTTTGATGAACCTATTTTTTCGTTGAAATTGTGACAAAGAGTTTTCGTTGAAATTTCAGTGAACATGTGAAGTCAAAATTGAGGCCGACATAAATAAAAAGTGAGCCCAATTATTTATTGCAACAACATTTTTCTATACTTATGAATTTTCTCTGCTTGCGAATTTGTTATACTTAGGATAGTTTGTGGAGAACTAAGGATGATTTTCTTGGGAAAAATCAGAAAAAATCAAGAAACTATCGCCAGGTTGAGGGTAGTCATTGTCCTTTCCCCGAATTCATTTGTGAAGTCAGATTTGTACTTCCAGGTTTGAAAATCATATTTTAAAGCAACATCTCATCAGATTTCATTTTTAGACTTGAGCATTTTCAGAGTTGCATTTTTAGATTTTGTTGTGCAAGTTCAATATTCTGATTTTAGGAGTCTAACGGTTGGAAAACATAGTAAAATCAGAATTTAATAATTTTTGGAATTAGCATTTTAAAGTGTTTTTTGGGGTCATTAACTTCAGACTATCTTCTCTTTTGTAGGTGTGGTTGCATGCCAAATTTTTTTGGTGTAAAATATTAGAATTATTATTGGAGTGTGAGTTTGATATTTTTTGAAGATCTAAATATTCAAGCTTTGTAAAGAAAAATCATGTTAGATAATATTAGTCTAGAAAAAAATGAAGAGACACTTGATAGATTGTGGGCTAGATTGAAAAGAAAGGGTGATGGGAAATGTTATTGTCCTTGCAATAATTGCAAGGGCTTAAAGATGAGATGAATTTTAATCACTACAGCTGAGAAACATTGTAAGCAACATGGTCACGTTGAAGGAGGGCATGATTATCATCCATTGGTAAGTTGTTCATTATATGTGTTTATATTGATTCAATTTGTAAATTTTTATATCGTTTTAACATTTTATATATATATATATAAAATATAACTTTATCATGATCATGGTTAATTTATGTTTATCATTATTATAAAGGTGGGGCACCCTAGGGCACATTATATGGATTATCACCGCCCAGAAAAAGTGGTTTTTCAAGTGGATGAACATGGATCTATGAATATCAAAGATGAAGTTAATGATCCTATGGAAGAAGATGATCATGCGCCAGAAAACACTATTGAAGATGATGGTACAAAAACATTGATCCATGACACATTTAGTGGGAAAGTTGATCATGATGATCGAGATGACTTTGATGATGTTCATGATTTACCTTTACTTAAAAAGGCATACAAGCCCCTTTATGAAGGCTCACAAACAACTCTTCTCTTTGATGTATTGTTGTTGTTGAACTTGAAGGTTATGAATGGTTTATCAAACATAGCAATCACACGGATGTTAAGGTATGTCATATATGTCATCTTTTTTCATCTATTTTAATTGTTGTTAGTTCATCACTAGTAAATAAAGGATGAAATATGTACCATTAATATTCTTTATATTAACAAATTATTTTTTGTTGTAGATTGATTGGTGAATTTTTGTTACCACTATCAAATATTTTACCTCACTCATACCAAGATTTATCTAGCATTATGAAAGATATCAGAATGGAGTATCAAGCAATAGATGCATGTCCCAATGATCATATTATATATCATAAAAAAAATGAATTTGCAACAGAATACTCGGAATGTCATATCAATAGATATCAAATAGATCAACCAACAAAAAAGGTGCTTCATAAGGTTCTTCGTTATATTCTCATTATTCCACATATGCAATGATTATTTAGGTGCAAAAGCTTAGTGCAATTTATGGATTATCATGCATGGAATAGAAGTGAAGATGACATTCTTCAAATGCCTGCAGATGGTTTTTCATTTAGGGACATGGAAGAAAAATGGCCACACTTTAAAGAAGAACCTTGTAATCTCAGTCTTTCATTGGCAGCGAACAATGTCAATCCATTTGGAGAGTTGAGATCTATTTACTTGGCGTGGACTATTTTTGTTATCAACAATAACATTCCTTCATGGATTTCAATAAAGAGGGAGCACATAATGTTGTCAATGATTGTTCTAGGTATTTTTTTACATCAATTTTCTTTAGCATAGTAGCAT
Organism: Sequoia sempervirens; assembly: GCA_007258455.2. NCBI lineage: Eukaryota > Viridiplantae > Streptophyta > Pinopsida > Cupressales > Cupressaceae > Sequoia > Sequoia sempervirens. Next base: position 10,518 of record VDFB02298951.1, on the reverse strand, counting down.
CTCATTTGTCTTATTTGTTGCATAATGACTTATATTTTTTTCATTCAATAGTCATGTACATTAATTATATATATTGCAGTAAAATAGTTATAATAATTATGTAATATTTATGTTCATTCAACTAGGTAAGTACCAAGTTAAAGATATGAATGTATATATCGAGCCTCTTATCGACAAGTTACTAAAGTTATGGAATGGTGTCACTATGTATGACGTCTCTAGACAAATAGGACAAAGATAATTTCAATTCCATGCAATGCTTGTATGGATAATTCATGATGCCCTAGGGCTAACACATTTTTGTGGTATGTTATAACATTTGAATACCCTTTAAATCATAAGTATTGAACTACTGAAAAACGTATTTTCAATGGGAAAGAAGAGACTACATCAAAAACACAAAGAATGACACCTCGCCTATGGAAGTTGGAATATAATAGAATTAATCGTCAAGGTTACACATCAGATCAAATTGTTTATCTATCATATAAGATATGTTTTGAATTTATATTTTTATATTGTGTTGTATTTACTCATTCTATAATTGACAATGATTGTCGTTGTTAACGTGTTTAACTAATATGCTTCATGAAGGTCGTTAAGGCATTAATGGTCGGCTTCCATAGGGACTAAAAATTTATCCCATATAATTTAGTAGGTTGCCCTACTATGAACAACTTCAAATTGTCCATTTGTTTGATATAATGCATATCAGAAAGAATATAACAAAAATGTTATGGAAAATATTGGATGGAAGGCATGACAAAGAAAAAATTGTCAAAATTTGTAGTGACATTTAGGAAGCCAATCATTCAATAAAAAATGTCATTCAATTAAATAGTGATGGAGACCAAATTAATATAGTGCCCTTCCTTAGTTATTAACGGAGCAGCAAAGCAATGCTATAAAAGAAGTCATACAAAAAATTTGATTTCTATAGCAAAGGGAGATACAACAGGTCCAAAAGGGACCGGCCAAAAGCCAAAAAACAACCATGTTGAAATACTACTCCAAGGTGTTCATCAACTCCTCGGCCTCCTTTTCAACATCCTTCATATCCTGTAACCCCTGCTTGAGGATTTGAACCATATGTGAAGAAATCGGGGTCTTCATCTTTTTATTAAGCCAGGTGCGAGTCGAAATCCCTTCAACAATAGATTTGTTGTAACCTCTGTCCGCATCCAAGTCCACAACCAGCGATCCCTTTTTTTTTTTTTTGAGCTTTTCCACCATAGCATTGATGATAATGTCACAGTTCTCGAAATTTTGTGATTATTCGCTACAAGGGTTCCCTGGAGATTTTGGCTAATCTTGGATATATTGTAATCTAACCTAGCTGACCTTTTCTCTCCCTGCGGTTCTATCCCTTAGCTCCTTCATTATAACTCACCCAAGAACCTTCTCGCCCAATTCCATGACTATAAGTTTTAGGATCACAAAATTCCAGAATTTAGGTTAGCTGGCGAAAACACAAGATTGCACACCTTCATTAAGGTAATTATTCTAGTATATAATATTAATTTGTATAATGCATGTACTTTTCAATGTATTATGTTTACTACTTTTGAAAAAATAATGAAAAGATCATTTTATAATTGTTGCAGTACGTTCTACCTCTATCTCTCCCAGACAACTTCGACAATAATGTCAAGCAAGTTATATATTATATTGGAAATGACATGAGGTAAGTAATGATATTTATTCAATTCGTTGTATAGATCTTATAATTTCTTTTTTTTTTACTTGCTATGTAATATACTGTATATTTTTGTTAAATCTCGTTAATATATTTACGCCTTGAATCACTTTTAGATGGATGTCATCTAAAGAAATCTATAAAGAAGATATAAATTATTAGAAGAGAAAAATTCCTCATCTAATGTGTGAAATGAAAAAGTGTCTACCTTTGACATTTTTTAATGCACAAGAACACTACCTCATAGAACAAGTTGAGGAGATTGAATTGTGTGGACTTGTACACACAAGGTCAATGTGGATGGTTGAGAGGCACTTGAAAATTTTAAAGGATTTGGTTAGAAAAAGAGCACATCCTGAGGGTTCTATGGTGGAGGGATATATGGTATACAAGACCATGGTTTATATTAGTGAGCATCTTCCTATGTTTGCAGCAAAGATTCATGTATATCACATTTGGGATCCCAACTCCATTAACAAATTTGAAGGGGAGTACTTGATGGGGAAAGGTAGATTGAGGAAAGTGAGAGGTAATTATAAGATGGTCATGGAGATTAATTAGAATACATTTTACATATGGTTTTTATGTATATTGTACTTATTTAATTATTAATCTTCAATATACATCAATTATAAATTAAGGTCATATACTATGGTATTTAAGTAATTATACGTCATTTGTGAATTTCATTTTTTTTTATTCAGTTGGTCGAGAGTGGGATGCACTACATTTGTACGTTGCAAAAAATATTGATTGGATGACGATATGGATTCAACGATGTCAACAATCACATTAACATGGAAGGTATGTATTGCCTATTGCTTTTAAAGAAGCTCATCGAATGGAGAGATTCCAATGTTACACAAAGAGAAATTAATTTAGCATATGGTTTAACAGATAAATAGGTACTTATAAATATATTAATCACCCATATTATTTAATTATTTTCAATTATATTGATGTATACATATGTTGAGATTTTTTTCTTTGCATACATTCGGCCAAGAATAAATATGCTTATCAACTGACTATATTGCAATAATTTTTACATGTTTGACATATTGCAGGTGAAACACCACAGGGCTATGTGGTGTAATGGTCATAATTTTGAATCAAAATGTTGGATGATATGAAGAAAACATGTGATTCTGGTATAACTGCAGTCTTTTAGGTGACTACCTTCTATCTAGAAGCAACATACATCAAAAAGTCTCAAAAAATTGATACTATGGGATTTTGGATGATATACTTGAGTGTGACTTTAAGCCCTTCAAATTAATTTTGTTCGTCGTCCTATGGTATAGGCTATGATTGAACGAAAATAATTCCAAGATAATTGTTATTGAACATGATAATGGATTTACCATGGTTAATACAAGGTCGATCAAATGAGTTGGAAATGAGCTCTATGTTCTTCCAAGCCAATGTGAGTAGGTATTTTACTTAGATGTTCTAGATAAACTGGGTTGGTCATTTGTTGTTAGAAATGATCCAAGAGGAAGGCCGATAAAGTATAATGTGGTGGAAGAAGATACCGAAGAACTAGAAGATGATGTAGATGACGATCAGGATCAACAGTTAGTTGATGATGTCCCTGACGAAGATGTCGAAGAGGAGACTAGCTCATGATGATGGAGGAGTTAATGTTCATGAAGATGATATCCATGTGGATGATGAAATTATCGAAACTAATATCAATGATGATGATGATGATGATATGACCAATCCTTACAATGTTGAATCTGGATTAGATAATATAGACAATGATTTGGATGAAGAAGATGAATGACATTGAAATGTATGAGTTATGCGATTATATTATCTATTTGATATTAATTTCTTGATAGAATTATATTTGACTTATGTGGTTACATAATTAATTCATGATGTCTTTAATTTTTATGCCATTACATAATTAATTTAATGATGTACTTTTTAATATTTGAAAAGTCAAAAAATTAAAACATTTCAATAGTGATGTTAACAACCTTGAAATTTGTGTGTTTTATGTTTCATGTGATCATAAAAGATTAAAAAGTTAGTTGTAGAGGTGGTTGTTCAATGGTTGATGTGTAAAGGAATTTAAAAGGCATAAAGTGATCAATGTAATGGTTTTTGATGATTGAGGATTTAAATTACAAACTCTTGACATTCAAAAATCTATGTTTTTCTTCAAAATTTATGTATTTTTCTTGTTATGCAGCACTGTATGATCACATGAAGCCATATTTTTATGTGAAATCAATTCCATGTCATGAATATATGTGTTATCTTTGATTTGAATCTAATTTGAGGGCTTAAGGAATTGATTTGAGTTAGAAAGCTTCATTTATTTGCATACAGGGCCTAGTTACCCTATTTTTGAGGGTTTTGTAGTCCAAACATGATATAAAGGAGCTCTTACACCTTTTTTGATTACTGTAGCTTGTGTAAGAGGCCCCATCGATACTGTAGTAATTGTACGATGCATGAATATGTCATAGGATGCAAAATAGAGAAGGTATAGTTGTTGTCCTCAAGCGTTTTGTGAAGAAAAGCATGTGAAATGAGAGGTTCAAGCCTAGGTTTCAACAAAATATGTATGGGAGATCTAATTTTATGAATTTTTATCCATGTGTAGAACTAATGGGTTGTTTCTAAACACTAAATATAAATGATACACACACACACACATATGTATGTATAGTACGCATGCATGCAAGGCATGCATGCATACGCATCACTTTAAAACGCAAACGCAAACGCACCACCAGACGCCCTGAGAACAACAAACGCAAACACATTAACACAAAGAAACTACATGAACAACAACTGACCATGAAATGCACACAATGAGGCACGCATTAAGGTTAGCGAGACTAATTTAATATCTGATGGATTCATTACCTGCAATTGACAACGGTAATACCATTTAGGGATAACGATAATGGATTTAACGGAATTCACCATTTCATGGACTACGTTATTTTGATAACTAATGATATAGAGAAATCCCACAAATGATGCAAACTGGCATGCCCTGTTGTATATCACCCCAAGCAAATACAGCCATCAAACGACAAATCAAATAGCTAAATAAATTTAACAAACAACTGATACCAAAATCTTAATCCACAACTTATATATCTTCATTTACTCCATCAAAATACATGCATCTGAATCTTTGTATATGAAAGCATTTTGCTATAAATCTATCTATTGAATATCTCATAACACCTATATCTATTGCATTACTATGGAATAGATATAAATACATCAAAACTTGGAAGGGCCACGTCCCTTCAAAAATGTTTTATTTTACTTAACTAATTAAAACAAGAGATTAGGCTCTATTCAGCCATAGATGAACATTTGAGAAATAATCTAGATAGTCCTATCATTCACGAGTATCGACATCTCCTAATGTTTTATTGGCCAATATTTCCACCTTTATCATCCTTTCGTTGTGCACACAACTCTCATCCAATGTCGAATCCTTCCCTGTAGCATTTTCTAGAATTCTCTGTAGCATCAATTCACATTCTTTGATCCACTTGGCTTTCTCTTTCAAATTTTCTCCATCTTCAAATAGTGTAGGTAGTCCCATATTCGTAACATCAACCAACCCCTTTGCATCTTCTTGCAGTTCCTTATAATAGTCCTTTTGTTTCTTTATAATTTAGTTACCCATACCAATGGACACACTATTAGGAACATCTCTTTCATTTAATTCTCAGAACTTTTCTTAAATCCTTCCATCAATTCTCTCGTGTTCTTTCCCTTTAACATGGTTCTTTGAATATGCTCCCCATAACTTATTTAACTAAATCATTAAGTTGGCCTACCTTTTTTTTATTATTGCAATGAGTGTATCATTTATACCTTGTGAATATGCAGTTGACTCCTCCCAATGATCTTTTACCTGTGAGCTTTCACCATGTATTATTAATTTAGGATGTCCCATTATGACTCCTAGCATGTCCTTCAAATGATCATTTTCTCTCATGATCCTTTCATTATTCATTTTGTACATTTCTTTTTATTTTATCAACATTTGTATTTGGGATTTATTCAATTTTTCCACATTAATCCCAATTTCTGCAGTCACCACAGGATCTACTTCTCCAACCTTTACAGTCATGACATGTCTAAATTCTTTCTCAATATCAATCACCACTGACTTTCTATGAGGTGGATACAAGGCCCATATCATGAGTGATCCTTAATCCGGGTTATATTTGGATCCAACATATATTTCTATCACCCCCTCCAGACTAAGCTTGTGTGTGGCACTATTATCCTTTAATAAGCTATCAAACACCAATGAAAAATTCAAATCCAGCCCTGGAAAGATCATAACTCCAACATCCTCTAACATTTTCCTTCCTTTGTCAGGGGTCATATTAGCCATTTCTCTATCCATAGTTAATTTCAAATTATTTAGTAGCTGCTCCTCATTGCTTGGTGTAATATTATCAACTGTCTCCCTTATCTCCTTGCCCTTTTTTAAAACAAGAAAGATCTAAATTCTGAAGAATTCAAAAATTCATTGTCTGCTACAAATGACCTATACGCCATCTGTTTGGTGTCTATATCTTGGCTCTCTTCAACACTTAGTTCTCTAGGAGGGCAGTTGTAATATTGAGTTTTTAATCTAGAAATCCTATTGGGTAGGTCTCATGGCATCTCTTCTCTAGTTTCCTCATCTCCAGAAAAAGGGAACCTTGTATCCGAAAACCCTTGGTTGTATTCATCCACCATTCTCTCTACTTCCTCTGCATCCAAATTTCTAATCATGTCATCAAACTAATAAGGAACATGATCATATCATCCAAAGTTTATCCATTGCTTGGTAGAATTGATATATCCCTCTAGATCAAAACCTTCTCTTGGTGGACCCTTATTCATATTATACTTCATTAATTTTTCAAGGATCAAATCATATCCTTCCTTTGTAGGCATAATAAAATCACCAAAGCATAGAGTACTAGGCATAAATTCCTTTCTTCCAAATGAACCAAAATTCATGAAACTAGAAAAATACTTTTGTCTTACAATTTCCAAATATACAATCCTATCTGAGAATGTTATAGGAAAAATGAATGGAGAATCCTCAAAACCAAACACCCTTACCACAGTATCATCTTCCAAGCAATACCAGTCCTCCCATTGTGATCAATTGGTCCATTAAAGTCTTTAGGTCTGAGGAAGCATTTTATTTCATTAGACGATGAGTGCACACAAGGATGACTGTAGAATTCATATACTAGCTTTACAAAATATTCTTCAAAATACAAGAAACTAGAATTAGCAATCCTACCATCCCAAATGGCAGTCCACAATTGAATGGGTAACAATTTTCCCTCTTTATCAAACTGTGATACCTTCAACTTTTTTGGCCAAATCCCTAACTCCTTTTCGAAGTACAATACTAGATGCATTAAAAGAGAATAATGCCTAAGGTGAAGAATGGGGAATTTATTCTTGATTGCCACCAATGCTAAGTCGAGTCCCTTGGAGACAAATGAAGCATAATCGAATAACCTAGAATTATGACATTGAATGTCAGCTACAATTACCATGGGAACAATGGACATATACTTAGGAACTTCCATACCCAACACTTGTCCTATCGAGAAATAGGTATATCTCATATATGGCTTGAATAAGTCCACATGGAATGGATTCCCATTGCCATCGTCAAGTGGGACAATTTTACCATCTTGTTTAATTCTATGTAAGGAAAACCTCCAACCCTTGTAAGTGGTGTCCATTCTCCAAAACTCCTTTTCCAACTCTTCATTCACAATTTTCTCATTACACCACGGTCCTTCCAACTTAAAAAACCTCACATATTGAAGCCTCTATTATGTATATGAATGGTTTCCTAGATGGTCCACATATGGCTTTAAGTTTTGAGTCATCGTGGGTGGCCAACAATTTTACTAGATCTATATTGACAAACACATTAGGGAAAACCATTTTTCTCAAATTTAGATGCCAGAGATTACAAACTGGCTCAAAACAATTCATAGCCTCTTATTGGGGTCCAAATATCTCCTATGTGCTTGCACTTGTTTTCCAATTTATCCACTTCCACCCTCAGTTGCACGGAGCGCCTACCTCTGGACCCAGAGCTAGGAAATTGGTCATTGAAATCCTAATTCAACTTTCATTCAGCACCATCTAGCTCAATTCTAGACTCAAATTTTTGCTTCTTACTCTTAGGGTGACTGCTCTCACCTTTTTTTCTACCTTTCAACTTCCCTGAGCTGGTGGATTCCATATTACTCACTTAAAATTGCACAAATGAAAAAGTTAAAATGTAGAGGACTTATCGATTTTGATTGAGGTCTTTCAACTGAAACAATTCTCTGGCCCTTTGTTTGTCTCCTTGTTTCCTTCACTACCAATTCACAATAATGTTCATTTTGCAACGATTTCCTTCCAATTTATGAAATTACCTGTACTTCATGGCACCATTAATGTTTTAACTCCAGGCACAAATGTAACAAATTTTTGAATTCCTTACTGTCACATCAAATGAATTGGTCGGAAAGACACCTTCAAATTTTGGGCAATCTATACATTAGGCCCCAACCAATGTTCACTGAATACACTGTTGATTGGGGTAACACTCTACAAATCTGACTGATGTTAACATTTTTCCCATATACATTGCCAAGAGTCACCCCAACAATCATTTTGGTTCATTTGTTTCTTCATCGGCTTGAATTTTGGTATCGCTAACACATTTATTGGTTCCTCCGATGTTATAAGTCTCACCAATAACTTTTCTTTTGGTCTTGAATATGTCACCAAAACTCCTACTGATATCCTCCTATCGGTGTAACTTAGCGGGTCAAGTGAACATTCAGGATTTACACTGATGACACATGTCTCGCCAATATATTGCCAATGCTCTTGTCAGTGAAAGAAATGATGGTCTTGCTGATGAAACTTCATCAGCAAGACTTAAATGTTTGACCCTACATATATTTTTCATGCTGATAGATTCCCTTCATCAATGAGACCATAAGCCAATCTCTTAGATATGTCTTCTTTAGTAATCCTAGCTTTGAACACGAGTGTAGGTGATCTTCGAATTTACTCACTATCACATCAAATGTTCTATAGAAAAGACAATTCAAAATTTGGGCGTTCATTTTATTCAAGCTTGACTAACATTCATTAAACATTCTTTTGGTTGGGGAGACATTATGTCGATATCACATAATATATCCATCTAATTCATATAAATGTCACCAAGAGTCACCCCGATGACTATCATGATCTATTTCTGTCTTCATCTGCAAGACATGGTGTATCAATAAGACATTCAATAAATTAAATGATGTTATAAGTCTCCCCAATGATTATTCCTTCGATCTCATGTTGCCAAGACTCCTTCTGATACAACTCATTGTGCTTTGATCAGTGAGACAAGAGAGGTTTCTTGCCGATGGAACTTCATCGATGAGACCTATATGCTCTATATGACCTTTTCATTTCACCCTGATCGAACTTGTCTTGCCAATGAATATATTATTGGTGATACCATGGACTGTGTCATCCCAATGTGTATCTTCTTATGTAATCCGATTAGCGACATTTTTGTTCTTTCGCTAATATGTTGAAAATGAGAATATAATGATTTATGAATCAAAGAAACCTACACAAATTCTTGTCGATATGGGTTATTTGAATACTAGATTTTGGAGGTTTTTCATGATATCAAATGGTCAATAATGATGTGATCATATGTTACTATGATGGATTATATTCAAGATAAGGTTTTCTTTAAGGAATCAACGAGTGCAAAATCACTGTAAAATTTGGAAAATAAATTTTGCTTGCCCTTGAAGTTTGTTTAATAACTCCAAATTGAGTGTCTAAAACCATCAAAGGTTTCTCTGGTGTTTTGGGAAAGTTTTGAGTTATTGGGAAAAAACTAGGTTTACATTGTTACAAGGATTCAAGGAGTCAAAGTGTGAAATCTGACTTCTATTCTTTGTTAGGCTTTGAGAGTTGTTTCGATTTTTTAAATTGGTCATTCTAAACTTGTTGGAAGCCTATTGAAGGTAGGTTGATAGGTTGGTTGAGTTTAACCTACTAGGTCTAAATCAGGTAGTTGTTATTAATAAGGTGGATCACTCCTTTCTGCGAAGGCCATACACTTATGATTGGGTCAAGTGTTATTTTCTTTATAAAATTCATGTTGCCTTTTTGATAGGTTATGATTTGGTTAAATATGGGTTATGAAGCACTTATTTCAAAAAAATATCTTTATGAAAGAAGTATATTGGCATGAAATTAAATATGATTTGTATTCCAATGTAAAAACTACAAAGAATGGAAATAATTCTTTCAACACAAACTATTATATAGTATTCAATTAAAATGAAAAAGCTTACTCTATATTAGTTAGGATACACAACTAAGAAAATGATCTCAAGTGACTTATTTATCCTAGAGGAACTAAGTATATAGTATACAAAGAAAACTAAAAAACCCACTGTAACTACCCCTATTTTGAAGGAGTTTAGTTTTCTCCCCTTCCCGATCTCGCTAATATTTTCTAATTATTTTAAAGAGATGAAGGGTCATAATACAACTTTATTCAAACTAGTAAATAGCTTGGTTAATGAAACTTGACAAAAGCATCAAAACAATTGCTACATTTGGCATTTCATGTTGAATGAAGAGTGGTGACAATAATCTACTTATAGTTTAATAAAACACTATTTTTATAAGAATTCTTGACATTGAAAGATAAGTGTTACTTATAGTTTAATAAAACACTATTATAGTTTTACCAACATATACTATTGTATGCTTGCATG
>VDFB02298950.1:0-19783 GCA_007258455.2 Sequoia sempervirens | reverse complement strand
TGGAGAACATGGTGATAGAGGGGAAGGAAATAGAAGATGGTATGCTGGTTCAAGAAGAAAACAAGGAAATAAACAATGATGTCACAGAAAAGACATGTCTTTTTGAAGGCACAGTGGGAGAGGACAATCTTGGAACCTTTATTGTTTCCAATACTATTTTGTTTGCAGACAATGAAAAAATAAAATCAGATTTGGAAGCTGAAATTATGGACTTGGGGTCCTAAATTTGGCAAACAAATTGGCGAAGATGAAGATGATTTCTTGTTGAAAGAAGAGATGAAAAAAATCAGCAAGTTGTTGTTAGGAGAATGGATGGACAAACACAAAGAGGGGTTTGCAAAACTTATCGTTGGAAGTGAGAAGATGAATGTTGCAGTGAAGGATGAGGAAAAAGATGTTGGGATAGTGAACAAGAATGGGGCAAATTTTATTTTTGAATTTAGTTGTGATGATTCTTTACCTTCTTTGGTGAGAATAGAAGAGGATGTAGAACAAGAAAAGAGCTTGCAGATGGAAATTTTCAATTTCCATAGAGTAGTAAATGCAGATTTGTAATAAGGATGCAATAGAGGATGTAGTTGCAGATTGGTGTATGCATAATACCTATTTGTAAGTAGAAGATGTAGAGGATGTTGCAGGTGAGATTTGGTGGCGGTGGTAGTTTTTTGGTGGGTCAAATCCCATGAGAGATTGGAAGAGAGAGGGATGCATTTGGTGGAGGACGCCAGATAATGGTGGGTTGGATCCCACGGAGGAGATGAGGAGAACAGGAAATCTTTGGAGGAGGAGGATGGTTCATGGTGGACATGAGTCCACGAGAGGAAGAAGAAAGAGAGTGCAAAGTTGTTCGAAGAGGGTGACTAATGTTTTGGCAAGATGCTGGAAGAGGAGGAAAAAGAAATAAATTCATGGGCACCTATCACAGCGATGGAGTTCATTGCAGATTGATTGCAATCTGAAAGGATGGTTCTACCATTCAACTCCACTTTTGTGAACCTATGCTCACAAACTTCTACTCGATGTATCTAATGCAAGAGCTTCCGGGCGGACTGGTGATCAACATCAACCAAAAATATTGTTGGTTTGTTTTCTTCCTGTTATGGTGTGTTTTGGGTTTCAGATGGCATCTCTCTATGTCAAAAAAACTCTCGTATGGTTAAAATTGCAATTTTGAAGTTTCTGTCAAATCGCCATGTTGAGGCTCCATAGAACAGTTTACGAAACAATTGTTTTCAGAGTTCCATAAGAGCTGGTCAAAAACCGTTTCAAGGAAAGATTTTTGAAAGCATTTTGCCTAATTTGCAAAAGGAATCGATGCAAAATTACTCACCGTTTGGGAGAATTTAATGCTAGTAATTTGTGCTGACGGGTTTACAGAAAGTTTAACAATTCACAATTCTCGAAAGCTAGAGTGAAATTGTTTTGCAAGGGACCTAGGGACATCATTTTGAGTCTACTCGCCAAATTTTGTGCGAATCAAAGAACGTTCATTTTTTTGCCTATCAACACACAACTCCGTTAATTGGCATAATTGAACGAATGAAATCTTTCCAATCATTTAGAAAATTATTTGAGTTCATTCATTTTTCAATTGAATGGTAAAATAATTGTTTGAAGATATGAAGTGTCGTGTGGTCTGGAGAAAATTATTAATAATGAAAATAAATTAAAATGGAAGTATAATATAAAGCACAACTGGAAAGTTTTAATGGGCATTTGCATAGACAACTAAAAAAAAAATTGAACAAAGCACATGAGGAAGGAATTCGAATGGTTGAAGTGGACAATTTAATTAAAACTATTTCAATTTTTCAATGCCTAGATTCTAAGGGAGATTAAAATGTTAAAAAAAAGAGAAAAGAAGGTGGGGTGTGGGACTGCCAGGAAGACAAAGGGATAGAATTTAAAACCAAGGTGAAATTGCAGAGTGTGGCGTGGGAAAAAAAATCCAAAAAAAAGAAAAGAAGTGAGCATTAAGTGAGGGCAGCATATAGGAAGAGGAAGGAATTTGAATGGTTGAAGTGGACAATTTAATTAAAACTATTTCGATTTTTCAATGCCTAGATTCTAAGGCAGATTAAAATGTTAAAAAAAGAGAAAAGAAGGTGGGGCATGGGACTGCCGGGAAGACAAAGGGATAGAATTTAAAACCAAGGTGAAATTGCAGAGTGTGGCGTGGGAACAAAAATCCAAAAAAAGAAAAGAAGTGAGCATTAAGTGAGGGCAGCATATAGGAAGAGGGCGCGAAAAGAGAGAGATCCCCATGTGAGAAGAGAGGAAGTGCAGGCTCTGCGTGATAGTTGGAAACAGAGCAAGCAAGGCAGCAAGAAGCTGTCATAAAGGTCAAAGTATTTGTGTGAGGGAGAAAGCTAGAGGAGTTATGTGAGGTTCTACTTTGCATTTCATAACCCAAAAGGCCCATGTGGTGGATGAAAAGAGAGCAGCAAAAATATGTGAGAGTAGAAAGAATTAAAATGCCTGCATAAGGAGACAATGCTGAGACAGCAAAAAAAAAGAAAGAAGAGGTTGAAGGGTTGCATGGCAGTAAGAAGACTAAGAAGGAAGTGAGTGCATATGCAGAAGGAAGGAAGTAAGCAAAGAGCATTGCATACAGACAACATGACTACGTAAAGAAAGAAGGGTTGCGCAAAAGAGCAAAAGAGAGGTATATTTTCCCAAAATCCAACAAGTATATGATAACAATGATAGCTAGAAGTTGAAAGGAATTGTGTGAGGATGGGTAGGAGGTTTGCATAACAGGAAAGGAAAACATTTCATTCACAATTGTTGCTCACGTGTTGCCATAAAAAAGAGAGAATCACCAAAGAAGCCAAATTGTAAATTGTTTGCGGATGTAGTTTATTTAGATGAATTGAATAAAGTGATGAATGTGTGTTGCAATATTTGTTTTGGATAAAGTTTTAAATTTGGGTTAAATTATTTGCCCGTGCATTTTTTGTTTTCGAATGTGGTGATACAACAGAGGGAATACTTCTTGCATCATCAACTTACTAGTTTCGGATCTGAAAGACTATCCCTAGCTGGTTAGGAGTGATTATATCTCAGGAATCACCATTGTTTCCACGGAGTTTGCAGATTGGAGTTTTAGTAATGAGTATGTTTAAGATATCTTGATATGCCATTTTATGGGAATGTTTGGTAATGAATTTTGGTAATCATTTTCAAGCATATTTTGAAAGTTTCGGTAGCTGTTTCGGACTAGGTCATACCCCTGCAAGAACTGGTCATACCCTTTTTTTGCATGTGTTGATTAATGGAGTGGAGCTGCACTTATGGGTATTGTTGCTGAGTCTTCCCTACAGCTAGGTGACCCCTCTTGGCAGGTTTTGGTGTGGTGAAAAGTCACCAATTATTTTATTAAGAAAATTGCCCCATTTTTTCTTGCCTATACAGGAACGTGTGGGATTTCAGATAGGAGCACCTATGTTTGAGGGTGGTTTCTGACATAAAAAGTGGCACCCAGGATTGCTACATCATCTGCAGGTGTTTTTGTCTTGGTTTCATTGCATTTGAAGGAGCTGTGTTCTTTTGTTTCCAGCTGCCCCTGCCTCTAGCACCCAGGTTCATGGTCTGAACAGGTCTGTGTTATATCTGCAGACTTTCCTTCTAATTAATTTGATGATTGAGGTGTCAAATGGTGTGGAAAAGGGGTCTAGTAGGATATACTTCCATCTACTTCAATCCATGATCAAAACTGAAGGTTTGATGAGTTCCTTGGAGAAATCAGCAGACTGTCATACTCTGTAGCAGCAGCAACATGTCTGTAAACTGTATTACAGACCAGCAAATTCACTATCAACCTTGTTAAGAGTTATTTTGTATTGGGAGACAATTGTTGTTCATTTTAATGATGAAGCTACCATGAATTTATATGCCTTTAAATAGCGGTGCTTATGATTGAAATTAATGTTATATTAGACTTTACTTTGCAAGAACTTTACTTTACTCTTCACAATTTCAGACTCTCTGTATTGCAAAATGTAATGTCCCTTATTAAGGTTTCCCTGGTTAAGAAAGAAATGCACCAATTCACTTAATGTGCGAATAATTACTTTATGAGACTATTTGTTTTAGAGATTTGTGTATCGGTTCAATTTAAGAATAGCATATGAAATAAATGCAAACAATATCAAATATTCACAATGCAAATCACACAAATCCCTATTCATCATAGTTATCCATAACTTATCATGCTTGACCTGAAGTAGATTATCGCCTTCACCTCACTTCTCTAGACCCCCATTGGAGGAGGGACGCCTTACAGTGCCGAGGGCGCGTGACCAAGCTCCAAGTGGACTCCCTCAGGAATCATTGCCATCTTGGGATATCCAACATGTGCTCGAACTTACCAGCCTTTCCCTCCCACAACCATCCTCTCCTCGGTGAGAATCAGCGAGAGAGTTTGTTGGCTTTATCTACTCAGCTAGCAGTGATAATTTATAGCAGGAATTACTGAAATAATATTATTGTGATTTTTACATTACACAAATATCATACATATTCTTTTAGATGTGGAGATTAGTTAATGGATCAGTTAGCGGCAGTGATTTGATGCAGACATAGATTCTTCCTAATATGCACATTTGATTGAAATCATTAAACCACAGATTAAATTGGCCATTATATATGATTCTTTAGATGTAGCGCGGTTATTCTGTAATAGCTTATCACAGTTATGTTGTTAAGACTTTATTAAGATGTATTCTTTTATCGTGTGCATTTGACGGGCTTCATAGTCCATCATAGATTTTGGGGCGATTAGATTATTGTTTTGTATCGCATGAAATATAGAGTGGCATCATACTGCAATCTAAATGTCCATTCTTATTTATTGAACTCTAATAATCTTCAGTGGGTGTTTAGAGATGAAGACGCGTACCTGGTTAGTGGACGTCTGAACTTACTGTGCTTGTATCTTCCTTCGTGTCTCCCGTTTGCTGTGATGATGCCCCCTTATGCTCGGCTGGGGGTCTCTTTTAAACATCTGAAGAGGCGTGTTCTTTCCACCCTTAGCGTCGCACCTCTTTCCACTCGCTAACATCGCATCCTTTGTCCACAGATTGCGCCCGATGAAAATCACGGTTTTATAGACTATCGAAAGTTTATAATAATAAATAATAAAACTTTTAACTTTATTATATTTATGAAGAATGCTCATAATGTTTCATATAAATTGACGTAAATACACATTTATCAGGGGTTATGACAAAAAACTTTATTGGTAATGTTTATGTCATGTTATTCCATTGGCAATTGTGTTTCAAAAAAAATCAGGGGGTGTTATTGCACCAAGGTAGTTGATTAGAAATGGCATTATTCACCAAGGAGTTATATGCAATTAGAGGCATTATTCACCAAGGACTTATATGCAATTAGAGGCATATTTGATCCCACAGGAAAGATGGGGCCCATGATTGGTACTTTCTAAAAGCATGAGCTTGAGCTAGAAGACGATTGGGCAGATTGTATAGACAAACATGAGGTGATCATAAAGGACTTCTGCAGGATGAGCATATCCCAGGTCAAGGATTTTAATGTCACTAAAGTTCCCAAAGGCCTGCATGAAGATGGGAAGGTATTGGACCTATCTCATGAACTAAATAAAGTGTTCAATCAACCAATTGATAGGGTTGATTGGTACATTGATGAAGACATCTCTGTTGAGTTTAGAATACAAAGGGTAGTGGATAGAACAAAGAAATAACTACAAAATCCCTACCAAATGCTTGAAATAAAACCTCCCAAGAAAGGAGAGACATCAAAGGGGGGAGCTCCAAAAGAAAAGGTTTAGTCCTCCAAAAGGGGAGATACATCAAAGGGAGGAGCTTCAAAATAAAAAGTTGAGTCCTCTAAGAGGAAAGAGGAGGCATCAAAAAATGATGAGAAGAAAGAATATCCTCATAGAGTTTTTGTCAAGAAGACCTCCAGAAAAAGGAAAGATAATTCCTCTCAGCAAAAGACTACTCATGTGATTCAAGGTGATGAAGAGCAAGAGGAAGTTGAAGAGCATGAGCCTTTGGTAAGGAAAAATGCTAAACAACCTAAAGGCTCAGAAAAACAGGGATTTTCAACTACTGCTGCTACCACAGGTCTTTCTATTGTGTTCCCTCTTCACAAAGGACCCCAACTTACTTAGATCAAGACTCCTCCCTCTAGTTCCTCCTCTTCTCAAAGATTACTACATTCAAGGCTGCCTTCACCTCCACCTAGTTCTCCAGCTCCAACTCCAAGCACTTCACCAAGGACACCTAGTCCTCCTACATCCCATGATCAAGAAGATACTACTACTACAGATTCGGGTATACCAATATGGTTGGAGACCACTATTGAGAAATGAAAGAAAGAGTATGGCCCAACGACTGATGAATTTCAAGTTATAATGGATATGTTCAAGGCACTACCAAAGCCCAAAACAGCCAAACGTTATCCACAAACTACTAATGTCCAAGGAGTTAGGATAGCAGAAAACGCCACTCTGCTATGCAACTAAGAAGAAAGTCACATGCAAGCTGAATATTATCAAATCCAAAGAGTTAATCTTGGGCACCAAACAAGAGAAGAAGAGAAGCAATCACTCCCAGCTGCAATTTCTACCATCCTGTCAAGGTGATCAAATGAAAGAAGACCTACCTTAAAGTGTAGGTTGGTGAGCTGACAGGTTATGTAAAGTACCTTGTGGGGCCCATAATTCACATGCACCTACTCCTACACTCTCAGCGAGATTGGATACAGGACTAAAAAGAAGAGGAGAGATAAGGAGAGTAGTTGGGGCCACTGAGGCATGAAGAGTAGTTGAGGCGACTGAGGCATGAAGAGACACATTGTGGTCCCAAGGAAAGAAGCTGATCAAAAGGGCCATCAGTTGTTAGAAATCAGCAATGAAATCAATGCTACAGAAGAATTTGAAGAAAAAACATATGATGAGTTGATTGTCTTGGATGATAACTTTCCTTGGCTCAAAAGAATGTTTGAAATTCAGTTTTCTGCCTTGGCAGCGAAAGAAGTAATTCCACATGGCAACTCAGAGATGGTATTGAAATGGTTGAGGTCACCAGGTCACAATATGGAGAATCAAAACATTGCAATAGTGCAAGATGAAATTTTTGAATAGAAAAAGAACAAGAGAAGCAGTCATGGCTGAATTCAGAATTTCATTGAGTCCATGCAAATTCTGGGAAAGTGTTGATAAGATCAGCCCCCTAGGCAGCATTGCTAAGGAATTTTCAGATTTGTTGAAGAAGAATTTGATAGAAAAAATTGTAATGATTTAATGAGAATAAAACGAAACTTTAAAAATGTTTGAGGCATGCTTGGCAGAGACGAAAAAAGTCCCAAAACAGATTGCAAAAACTCTCTTTTCCAAGAAGGTACATTTCCAATATTTTTACGCTCCCAACTTCAATGTAGTGAAGGAGGCCATTGGCAATCTACACACATACCTACAAGCAAGAAAATAAGAGTAGCAGCAAGGAAAGAAGAATGAGAAGAAGGTGCAAAGCAGAACTGAGCAGCATGAATCTTCCTACAATCATAGGGCTGTCAAATTTCATTTGATCAAAATATTTTTTTATTATTTAATCTTGGGCTTTTGCAATAAAAGTCTCACTTTGCAAAGTGGAGCTCTTATTTTCATTGGTGGAAACATTATTTTAATATAGACCCAGAGGACAAATTAGTCTTAGGACAAACTTTATGTTTTATTTTTTGAAATTTTGAAGTTTGGGCTTATGGATATTTGAGTCCCAGTCGTTGATGTGAAGGGATACTTTGAATTTGGGCACCCACGGGACAGGTATTTATAGAAGATTCGAAGACATTGTAAAGGGTTGAAAACTTGTTAAATAGCAGGCTAGATCGAGTAACAAGTTAGTCAATTTTGGCATATTATCAGTTTCATTGTAGATCCAAGTTTTCCAAAATGGGTCATGCTGTAGTGAACAATTTTTAAAATTCAAATGAGAAGGATGGAATTCAAGGCATGTTACATGAAAAATCTTTCAAGTTAATAGACTATGGGAGGTGATGTATGGAATTTGTACATGTAATACAATAATTTCACATCTTCCTTTCCATTTGTTTAAAATCCTTAGACATCCACACTACTTTTTCTTAATGATTTTGGGTGATACAGATCAAGCAAAGTTGGTTTAACTAGATTTCACTGTCTCAACAGAATTGGAGTTAGAATTTATTACAAAACAGACCCATTTTTATTTTACTTTCTCTAAACCCTAACCTTTTGCCCTTTTAAGAAAATTTGATTAAATTAAGATTAACTATTTTTTTTAATTGCAATTATGCCATTGAAATGCGTAGACCTAGGACTTGCAAATAATCGTGCTACTGAAAAAGATTAATATGATAGCATCTAAAGGGCAGCATCATCTTGATTGGTTTATTCGAAACTTGCCAAATCTGAAACACTAATCATTTTGGAGCAAATTTATTAAGTGTTGTTACAAGGATCAGATCTAGGGTTTGAGAATCCAAAATTATTAGATCTGAAAATCATAAGTCTCTGGATCTACTTGTTGATGTTCATTGAATCAAAATATTTATTATTTGGGAAACTAATCACTTGTCTTAAAAAAAATTCTGTGAATTGATTGTCTATCAAGACTTTCATACCACAGGCCCATTGAAAAAAGACAACTACATAGATCACTGAGTTATCTTGCATTGCCATAACCTAGTAATATAGACCTTGGGGTGAATTAATTTCTTCCAAAAGTTAGTAGCCTTTCAAGAGAGGTGAAGTGATCTTGTAACCTTACCTACTTGATGCCAAGTGTGTCAAAATGCCCATCAATAAACCCTTTTATCATCTTACCAATAAAGGAACTCAATATTTGAATGGGCTTGGCTTAACACTTGAAGATGTAGAAGGAATTGATTTGTGATGTGTCTACTTTAACACCCAATAAATGGCAACACAAAAATCACCATACACTCAGGACAAGCTATGGCCATGGAATTCTAGGTTGACAAACAAGCTTTACTTTCTAGTTATTAATTGTCTATGTTTCCAAACAAAATAGTTTTAGCAATCCTTCTTCTATAGATCTGATCTCCTTGCATATATGACCTTTCCATGGACTCATGGCCAAAATCTTGCCCAGAGGAACCAACTTTGATCCTCTTCTACCACTAAAGTCGGTCAATACATTTTGGCCAACATAAACTCTTTCCCAAAAACATTTTGCACATGGGGAGAATTCGATTTAAGGTGAATTCTTGTCAAAAAGAGCCTGCCCAGGATTCCAGCATACTTTTGCACTACAAGCAAATGCACCTACAAGCTCCATGCTTCAGATTGTTGTAGGTTCTCTTTCTTGGACACAAAGTACTCAAGATGGTACCAAAAAGGTAAAACATACAACCTACATGCGTTCATCCTCTTCTTTGCCCCCACTGGTTAAAATATAACATGAATTGAGCTGATAGAGTTGGGTGACAACTCATATACCAACAAGGTGGCATGATCACTATAAAGGGGGAATCATGTTTTACAGGTTGTATCATGTTTTGCAGGATATTATTCTTGATACCAGTAAGGAATTTTCACCCTTACAAAGACAATGGCTTTATGCCGAGAGCATATCCAAGCTTCAATGGTCACGAAGCACCTCTGGCACATATTCTATTACTAACAGTTTTTCGAACCTTGCATCTAATCATAGGTTCCAACCCCCAAAGTTTATGCCATATTTTTATGTGCCTCTCAACTTGTGTTCCAATGTATAAAATCAGGAACTTAGCTGTTAGAAAAATATTCACACATTTGTACTATCACTAAAGTCCCAGCTGAAATGTAAATCTGCCTCTGTTAATGATAAGAATTCACTCTCTTTTAAACAGACAATCTGCCTGAGCGCAAGTGAAGTCAGGTTAACATCCAAACATCTCCCCTACAGTTATCCCCCACCATAAAGTTATTATTGCAGATATGCTATACTCTCATATCTTTGTTATGCCAGTGTGAGGCTTCTAGCAATTTCTCTATTAAAATGGTCTTCATTAATAGTCTGTGGAAATTATTACCATCTAAATACATGAAGATAAAAGAAAGTGAATTGCTGAAAAATAAATCATATTTCAAATAATCAAATAATGTCTGACAAGTTTAAAATCTAATAGAATGGCTGTTGTTTTACTCCAAAAAAGAAGTATGTAAGAAGATTAAATAAATGATGTTTTTACCTATTAATAGCATACTTTTCATTTCTTATAGTTTCATGCCTTTTGACCCAAATATACACGAAGATCCCCATTGCTTGGTGATAACTAGGGTCTGGTTATTAAGTATCTTCCATAGTGTAGATGAAGCTTATATAAAATTTCCTCAACTACTTGGGGATGTGTGTGTGCATTCTTTGATTTTCATAATTCCAATCTTAAAAGCAATACGAAGACCAGGGAAATGTACCAGGAAGAAGCCACTCACCGTGGGAAGCAGCGAAAACTTCTCTGCCTCATCCTTGTACAGCTCATAATCACCTTAGCCTCTGCCACAAAGAAGCTAATATTACTATAACTCCTGATACACGAAAGACAAATGACTATAGCAAGAGACAATCACAATTACAATTATGTAATGGTATGCATGTGTTTCATTGCTGCCTTGAAACCCTGGGTCAGGTACAGGATACTTGACATTAATCTCCTCGTACCTATATTTAAATGCAGCTATACCATTATTCATTTACTCCCATACTATATTTCAAAATGGCCTCCCTGTATCAAAACCTCACATCTCCAGGTGTTTGTGGTTTGTAAATAGTTGCCAGACATATTTTAAGAGCCTTTCGTATAGTCCATAAACAAAAATAGGAGTAAACAACAATACAAGGGTAAGCGATAAGAACCTGATTCTGCTGCCTCTGCTGCTGGGCTAACACAAGTAAATGCCAAGAACAAAGAAATAATCTGACACACAGCCTGCCTTCTTCCATTTGTTGAAAGTTGATAAGATGTCATACTACAAATCGAAGGCAATATATAATCAATGAAAACTACCATTATATCTCAACCCACTCGGCAAATAATAACAGACAAGTGGTTTCAAAACCTTATGGTAAATTGCTCACAATTTAACAGAAACTGTATTGACTTACTTCTTGTGTGTCTGCGAACAGCTTATACATTGCTTCTTTCCATGCTTGAGCTTTTTGAAATCACCTGTAAAAAAAGATCAAAGGCATTCTCAATTTGGCTTATTTTTAAATGGTTGGAGGGTTTATCTTATATGATTTTTTCAACGGGCATTTTTCTTTTTGAATTGCTGATAAATTGAAGATCGTGTTCATATTTGAATTTGTAACAGAAAGAAAAAGCAGACTGGCAGTTTGGTGTGGCTGACGTGGAGCTGTGGCAACGACGAAAGTGAGTGAGAGTGAGAAGATGTGAACTGGGGATTTTGATATTTATTCAAATATTTAGACAATTTATAGAAGCTCTTACTAACATTTTTATGGCTGGGAAAATTTAATGTACATTATGAATGTAAAATGTTCTCTTTAGCTATATATATATGTGTGTTGTGGTTTGGCTTAAATATTGAAATATTTTAGAAGACATTTTATGCACTTGAAAATAAAAATATTAAATTTAATTATATTTTTTTAAAAGAGAAAGTTAAATGTTATTGTTAGGGGTTCATCTTATCTATCTATCTATAACAAGTGCCACGTAGTGGTTAGTACTTGCCTTTATAGTATTTTAGATTTAATAAAAATAAATGTAAATTTTATTAATGTGAATAAAATTAAATGTTAGTTTTGTTAATTATAGTATTAAGATAATCATTTAAAAATGTTACATTAATATTATTTTTTTATTAAAATTACATAAATAATATATTAATCATTGTAATGTAAATTGTAGAATAAAGCATGCCTATATTATATAATAAAAATAGTTACTTGTATTTAAATATTAGTATTAATAATTATTAATTTTATCTTAATTATATTATATAAAAATAATTATATATTAAAATTTTAAATATTAAAAAGATATAAATTTAAAATAAAATAAAAATCAAATCAAATGATAGTATAATATAATTAGAAGAAAAAAGTGATAAATATTATATAAATATAAAATTTATTTAATAATTATGTTGCATAGTAATATGTATAATATAATATAAATTTATTATATTATATTAATTAATATTTATTGATTATATAATATAAATTTAAATAATAATTTTTAATTTTATATTAAATAAAATTAAATAAAATGATTATATAATATAATTATAAGAAAGAATTAAATAATTATTATTTAAATATAAATTTTAATATAATAGTTTTGTTAAATAAAAATATGTATAATATAATTTATGTGAAATAAAATAAAATTATTTAATTTATTAAAGTTCTTTGTAATAAAAAATATATGAATTTAATTTTTTTTTATTTTTAATTATTACTATTATTACTATTATTATTTAATTTATCTTTAATTTATTACTAGTCTATCTTGTTCTTCCATTTCATCATTACATTCAATCTCATTTATATTATTTGCATTATGAATGGGAAGAAGTTTTATTATCTTTTTTATTTTTTCTTATCTATCTAATCTCATTTTGATTTTTATGATTTTTACGCCCTACAGTTAAAAAATAAAAATATTTATTGATTATATAATATAAATTTAAATAATAATTTTTAATTTTTATATTAAATAAAATATAAATAAAATGTACTGATTATATAATATAATTATAAGAAAGAATTAAATAATTATTATTTAAATATAAATTTTATATAATAGTTTTGTTAAATAAAAATATGAATAATATAATTTATGTGAAATAAAAAAAATAAAAATAAAAGCTCTATTAATTTATTTAAAGTTATTTATAATGAAAACAATATATGAATTTAAATTTTCATTTTTTATTATTACTATTATTATTATTATTTAATTTATCTTTAATTTATGACCTACTTGTTCTTCTTCCATTTCATCATTACATTCAATCTCATTTATATTATTTACATTATAATAGGAGAAATAAATTTTATTATCTTTTTATTTTTTCTTGTCTATCTAATCTCATTTGATTTTTACAATTTTTACCATCAGACCCTACTAGTTAAAAAATCAAAATATTTTGAAAAATTTCTTTAGAGTTGAGCTTTCAATGTAGAATAGCATTTGGGACATAAACCTCCCTCGCAATCCAAACAAAAGAGCTGAGCAGCGAAGTTCCTGCCATAAAGTTTTAGAATAGTTTTGTTTTATTTGTTGAGTTTACAATGTTTTAGGAACAATTGGTCAAGATAAAGAAATTGTCACCTAAATTTAGGAATTTGATCATTGATAGAGTCAACTTTGTCTTCCATTAGAAAATGACTCTTATAACAAAATAATTTTGCTCACTTCAAAATTCTCATGCTCTGTTGTGCTTTTAGGCATGAAGAAAGCACAATTTACATGTTGCCAACATTATGTAAATATTTATGAGTTCAAAGATTTCCTTAACCATTTAGCATATATGATAAAATATCCTCTTTCAAAAAGCGAAGATCTTTAGAACTTTCATTGTACGTAGAGTCATGTATAACCAACTTGCTTAAATGTTACAGTTTTCTGCACAAATGAAAATGAAAGCATATAGTTCCAAGTCCTCTTATAGGTTCCTAATGTCTCCAAAAAATGTCTTACGATAGAAAATGATCTTTTTATTCCATTTAGTAATTTAGATAACTCATTTATAAGCCTAATAAAACTTATAATGTGAAGTCTATTGCAAAAGGCCTAAATCAAACATCAAAAATATCAATTGAACCCATATGCCCATTTTGATGATTGTAGAGTAGTGGGAAAAAGCATTGCAATAGTTATTGGACCAAGACCACATGGTAGACGATTAATTGTTGAAGCTATTCTTGAAGCCTCTTCATAGGAAACATGACTGACTAATTTTGGTATTCTCTTTTAGCACTAGGATCATGCAAAAGTGGAAGCAATAGTTTTAATTTGCTATATATTAACCATCTTTTACTTACAATTTTTTTTGAAAAAGGAAGTTAGAAGGTGCCATACCTTTACTGCATTTAAGCCAAGATCAACTAGTACTACACCAGGTTTTAGCTAATGACCACGAACCAAATTTGGCACACCTGTTGCAACAATAAGAATATCTACTTCATGAGTAAAATCTGCATAGAAAATTCTTTTTGTTTTGAGTAGCTATCTAGTCTACATAATTTTTTTGGAAACATGGTTTAAAACTTTAAATTAATACTTAAATAAAGATAGTCTACTATGTTTCAAATTTTAGAGCTATTCAATAGAATATGGCCCATATTCTAACATGTCAAAAACTTTTTAAAGAAGAGATAATGTAGTCCACCCTTAATCAATGTGTATTTATTTATAGACTAAACATCTATACTTATAAATTTATAGATATGTATTTTGCTCAGAGATAAATTTTGTCCTTATACCAAGCAATCTAAAAATCAACTAAGCATTGTTCATTTATCAATATTTGTTGACCATTTTGAAGTTGAGATAACTTATAAGGATTTGGGTGTGTTATCCTTTTCAAACCCAAATCTTCTATCATCTCATTAGACATTATTGTAACACAATTTAACTACTTGTGAGATTTTTTTCATCCCAAGTTAACTCAACAAGTTTTTGATGAGCACAAATATGAATGGATTCCCTCTATCAATATTTATCACTGCCTCTTTCTAATTAATGTTGATTGCTATTTTCTTTCAAGTATTAATCAAACCTCATATAATATACATGAATTACAAGCAAGAAACCACTAAAGGGTAGCATGGGAAAGCAAGGCATTCCAACTGGTCAATGGATTGTTGTTCAAGCTGGGGCCCAACCAAGTATTAAAGTGTGTGGCACGGTAAGAGATTGGGAATGTACTTCAACATGCACATGAGAATCTTATTGGAGGCTATTGGTACTTCAAGTTCATGCTGCAACATGCAATGTACTCTTGGAAAGTCTATGGTGGCTTTGATGCCAAAGAATAGGTAACAAAATATTGAATTGGCAAACCATTAAAACAAGACTTTATGCCCCTTTGGCCATCCCAACCACAAGAAATATTTGAAATATGAGGATTGAACTTCATTTTCCCATTAAATTTTATCCAGACACATTAGTGTAAATACATTGTCTTCGCCACTAAAGTATGTGATGAAGTGAACTCAAGCAAGGGCCATGTAAAACAATAGAAAGGCTAAGTCGAGGCCATAAAAAAAGTCCTCATTTTAGTTATAACATGTGGATTCTCTTGGTTTGGTTAAAGATTCTATGATCCTTGTTGTTCTTAATTCCAACCCACTTCCCATCCCCATTCCCCCTAGTGTCATGGATACCAAGACCAAACACTTGTCTATGAGAATACTATTACCATCACTCAATTCAATCAAGCTTGGATGAGAGGAATTGTAATGAAAAATGGATGAATGTCAAGGATCTTATTCAGAGGAACTTAAACTAGATGTTGAGGACTTCTCTATCTTGAAAGATCACAGTACTAACTTTATGTTCAAACCTTGTACTTTATTTCCTAGGATTTCCTCTACTTCCCCCCAAATGATGGTCATGCTATCAATATGGCCTCTTGGGGTTATAATTGTCTAAAGAAATATAAGGATGACATTAAAGAAACTGCCTGTAAATAACAAAAGCAGGTTAGAGTTTTGTCTTCTAAGAATGAGTTATGAGAAAGTTTCTCTATAGAATTCCTATTCTCCTGAATATTTTCCTAAGTTTGATGACTTCAAATTGGATGTTGATAGTCTGCAACAAACTTATGACCTTGTGTCTATGACATATGTAACTGGGGTCATCATGAAATAGAAAGTCTGCACAACCTCAACCTACATTTGGTTAATTATCCTTTTATGTAAGATAAGGTTTGTGATGAAGGTCCATGGTTAAGGGATGATGTTGCAGAGAAGCTTATGATGGAACTTAGCATACAATGTGGCATTGGATTTATTCCAACTTGACAAATAGGCTTGGAACCTTGTGATTTTTATATCTTCTTGTAGTGTGATTAATCTTGCAAGGGGGTGCACCCATTATGACCAACATTTAAATATGGAATCCTTAGATAGTTTTATAGCAGGATTTTTGTTTTAAATAGTAGGTTTATACTGACTATTGAAGGCATCTTCAATTTTTATATTTTGGTATACATTAATGATAGTCAATAGACAAGTAGTGTCCCAAATCAAGCTATTGGGTTTGGCTGAAAAACTAGATTTATGTTCCTCCAATTTATTGGAAGGATGATAAATTGATACTCTAACCTTATATTTAACCAAAATATTAAAGAAAGTTGAATCTAAGTTTAAAGTTTCAATAAATGGCATATATGAGAGACAAATCATGCAATGAGACTATAAATCAGTTTATCTAAGGGCGGATGAATGAGGGTAGAATCAAGCTAGCTCCATATTTTCAAACTCTCCCTATTTATTTTTCTTATATCAACAAAAACCAAACTTAAGCAAAAATTCCAAGAGGTAAAAACAAATAAAAGTAGAGATCCCTGTAATAATGACTAATGTTTATTTTAATATATTTTACTTTTCTAATATTTGCCACCTTAGTTGTAGATATAATAGACATATTGGCTTATATATATCCGAACACTAATTAGCCATACAATTTTAGTCTTTCCATAATAGAAAATATGTAAAATTTGCAAATTAAGATTTCCAATGATATATTGCATATCAATTTTTTTTTTTAAAACATATAGTTGAATTATATTTGAATAGGTCTTAATTCTTATAAATCTAATTTATGTTAAATATGAATTATTTGTAGGCACATCTTCAAAATTGAATTTAGATAAATAACATTTTACTTGGTTCAAAACTTTTATAAGATGAGAATCAATGATGAGTTATATTAATTATCATATCAAATTTTAATATTTTATTGTATTGTGTTATGTTTCCAAATGCAAGGTAGAAATAATTTATATTTTAATTCTAGCTTATTATCTTATGATTTTTTAATTAAATTTGTTACTGCTTTGTTTAGATTTACTTTAGGTCTTTAGTCTATTTAAATATAGGAAAAATAATAATGAAAAGAATATAAAAATGTGAAAGAAACAAGAAAAGGAATAAGTTTGTCATGAGTGAAATAATAGTATAATAGTATAATTATTTTACATTTAATTACAATTACAAGTTAGAGGTTTAATTGAAATATTTCATTATTTAATAAATACTTTTATAAATGTATTATAAAAATTGAACACATCATTTTTATGAATTTGTTTAAATAATTTAAAATTAACATTATGTTTGATTCACCATATTTTTGATATCAACTCAACTATTTTTTAAATAATATAATATTTTTTTTATCTTAATTTTAAAATTATAATTAATAATTCACCACAAAATTATATGATTAAAGATTTTAAATTTATAAACATAAAAATCAAAGTCCGCTGCAACAGCTCTAACTTGGTCATTGATTTAAACAAATTTATTATATTTCCCTGTCACCCAGCCTGGAGATTATTTCTTTTTCTTCCACTTGCTTACAATAATTTTAAGTAAGTATATATTTTTATTATCAGCCAACGTGGAGATTAAGCCATCTGCCGGACATTCGCGAATTAGTCAATTAAGTCCCCATCGCCTATGAGCTGTCCAAACCTCATATTGAATATTATACATTAGTGTGAATTAAAATGCATATTTTTTAAAGTGTTTATATTAATTTTTTTATCTCCATTACATTCCAAAGTCAAATATAACGTATTATATATTCAGTATTGGGCTGCTATTTAACTCTTCTGCTGGAACGGCTCTAACTTGGTCAATGATTGTTTCATTGGCTTGATTAAATTTATTATTATTTTTTATATTTCCCTTTCAACTAGTCTGCATATCATTTCTTTATTCTTTCCCTTTTAAAAATTATTTAAAGCTAACATCAAATTTTACTATCATCCAATTGAAGATTATTTATTCATTTTTCTCACTCTAAAAAAAATTAAGCCATCTCTCCATCAATTTACCAATCAAGTCAATTAGATATCTAGTGATGGACCAATGTTTAACTTTATTAAAAAATCAATTAGAATCTAAGGGAGATGAGGGTAGGTTGGGTGATTAAGAATTGAGTTTTATTCATGTCAATTTACAACTTGACATGGTGCAAAATATTCCAAAATATCTAAGGTGTGTCATTTATGAGGTTGATTTTTTAATACAAAATATGTTGTCATCAACAAAATGAGAGTAGACGGCCTTGGATTTACTTAGAAGGGGAATCCCATGAATGAGATTAGTGGATAGAGCATGCTAAAAAAGATAGCCAAGAAAATTAATTTAGTTAAAACATATAGTAATGTGGCCAAGGGATAACTTTTGCAAATGGATTTTTATAAAGTTTAAATTGAGGGGAGAGGGATTCATTGACCAAAATTCTAGCATTAGCATCAATGAATAATGTCCTAATGTGATTGCATATCATGGGTCTGTATCCAACCATTTTAGTATAATAAGTATAAAGGAGATAAATTATGATTATAATCTTTATCAAAGTCAATTTTGATGATTAAGGCATTTTGGATAGTTTTTTGGGCTCACCTAACCATTTCACTAGCAAGAGCAGCCTATCTAAAATAAAACTAGTCAATTTGCTATGGTCTAACAATCTATTGAATGATAAACTAAGAATAAAATTATTTTTCTAATTTCTTTTGGGGAAAGATATGTAACAAAGGATATTTTTTATTATTTTTTTCTAAATATATTTTTTATTAATTTTTGTTGGTCTAATTGTTGTTTTTGAAAACATCATGTACGACAACCATAATTTGACCTACACTAATATTTATTTATTTTTTTCATTATGTAGAGAATTTTTTGTAGATTGATGTCATGTAATTTTTTTAAAAAAAGTTACCAAATTAAAAGTTATTAAAAAAGTATGACTTTCAAGTTTATGGACCTTAGAAATTAATTAAAAAATAGAAAACATAATCTAGTCATTAAAAATTACATATGTGAAAACTAGACATTATGATCTATAATGAGTTTTAATTTCATAAACTAATTAAAAAAAAATTGCTAGCTATATTGCCAAAGTTAGTTATTTCTCTTGACATTGCCTTATTAGTCTTTTAGTTGTAGTTCAAGGCTAAGGGTTGAGTTACCAAGCCATTCCCAAGCCTAAAACAAAATCAAAAAGTTGGTTGGGATTTTATGTTTTTAGAACACCTGCTTTAAAATGGACACCTATTATATTTTTTGAATGGGTATTTGTTTAGGAACAAGATGTCGGTCTAAGGATTGAGATCGCATACAAGTTTTAATTTATAAAAAAATATTAGTTTATAAATAATAAAACTAAAATGTTAGTTTTGTGAAGTTACATTCATGAAAAATAACGGATTTATAAGTCATTACAATATAAGAAAAAAAATAACTAGATTGAATATATTGAAATCTCCCAAAGATCAATTATTTTATATTATAGATATTATTATTTTATATTTGTTATTGTTGAAATCAAGATTTAGATTTTCTCAAAGACCTATCTTCTCTTCCATTTTAATACTTATGAAGGTCATTGCCAAAAAAAATATCCCAAAAGGACTTGTATAATTCACAAGGGAATTTTTCTAAACCAAGAGCTTTATTATTGGCCATCATAAAAATAGCTTCCTTTAAGCCTTCTTGGGTGAGGAGTTAGTAAATAAGAAGAAAACTTACCCCATATATATATA